>CAJQZN010009106.1:0-13543 GCA_907164685.1 Colias eurytheme | reverse complement strand
GTCACGGTAAACGATTCTGTGGAATGGTAGGGAAAATTGGTATTTGGCAGCATTTAAAGGTTCTGGAAGTATCTAGAAAGATACAAGAATTTCATTAGGGTTTCATATGTATAGCTACGTGTAAAATGAAGTGAACGGTGGGTTAGTTGTGACTCTAATACATTGCAGTACCAATTATTTTACGTACATTAATTAATATTGTTAATGAAACGACCTCCAAATAAAGCTACACGTTTTTCCAAAGCGTTTCTTTGTAACTTTCTCTTGAAACTTTAACCATTTTTTTCTGGCTTACATAAACTTCCACTCATTAATGCGTACTTACTGCGAAAAATTCAACAAGAATAAATAAAAACATACATACAGTAAACATACAATTTAGGAAACAGATAACTCAGGATAATGAGTTTCAAGGAAACGGCAGGAGCAAGTTTGGGCCTGCATCCGAAGGGTCGCTCGCTACAATTGCATTGTTAACATTAACAACGTACATTTACCGCCACGCGTTCGCTTCGCTTCGTTTGTTTGGCGAATTTATATGTAAGAATTGTTGATGTACATCTGAGAAGTAGGTAGTAATTGAATTATATGATTGGACTAAGGAAGATAGTAGATAGTAGGAGTAATGAGAGATTGTTAAAATGCAATAGGTAGAACTATTAACTTAAAAACTTATTCAATAAAATATTCAACAGTAACTTCATAAAATTATATCAACGTTACTGCAATATTGCGTTCAAATTGTAATCAGAAAGAAAATTGTTAATATCTATGTTACACAACGACTCACCAGATAATTTATTCGCATTTTCATAAAGAAACATACCATTCATGTGGCAATAACCGTATTGGCCACACGGTTATTTAAACAAATTATAATATTATTTGCAATCCATAACAAAATATTCCAACATTTTACGCTCCTTAAAAATAGCCCATTAAATATACCAATTATATAAAGCAAAATTATAATAGCTGAATATTTAAGTATAATATTGTATTCATAATAACAGCCTATCATATTCAGAACAACAAGAACACTAGAAAAATTTAAATAATTACATCTAGGTTTAACCGTGTGGGTAAATCCGGATCGTTATTGATCGAAAAGTGTTTTCCTATACATGGACGACATAGCAATAGACCTATAAGACTAGCTAGGTATGTGTGCACGTTAAGTATTAAGATTTAAGATACCTAACTATTTCTTATTGGCACCAAAAGTAACATATTCCTAAGTACTAACTTAAAATTATGAAATATTCTGATGAATAATACTAAGTAGGTACTTATTGTATTATTCATCAGAATATGTCTTCATGTTTATAAAAAATGTTTGAGCTATAGTGACAAGTCTTTGAGTTATTTTGAAAATTGCCTACTCTAAATGCTGCTATAAGCTGATCGACAATGGCGGCCAATCCTTACATAGACTAACCAATCAGATCATCATCATCAGCCCATATACGTTCCCACTGCTGGGACACGAGCCTCCTATGAGGTAACGGCCATAGTCCATCACGCTGGTCAAGTGCAGGTTGGCACAAGTCACTGAACTTTTAAATCTTTGACATGTAGGTTTCCTCACGATGTTTTCCTTCACCGTCTAGAGCAGTGGTGATGTAATAACCAATCAGATCGATCATTATATTTTCAAACATTACTTCACTTTGCTATCTTCGTCAAGACAATGGCTATAAGGGTAAGAAGAAAGGGGGAGTAAAGATAAGACCCCTCTTCATTACTCGATATGTACCTCTGCAATCGAACAAACTAACCACTAGACCCCTGCTTCGCTTGCTCCTTAAACAATAGATTGCGAGGGGTGGCTTGAATAGCGTTCCTTAGAAGCTGTGATCTTATTCGTGATGTAAGAACCTTTGTTGTATTTGGATATGCATCCCTATTCCCTTACATAATGTATTAGGAATATCGTGAGGAACATCTGTCGAATTTTAGTCGAGTTTTAATAAACGTAAGTAGGTGTGTATATCTGTACTAGTGATTGATAGTTTTTCGGTGTAGTATTTCAATATGGATTGTTTTATTTAGATCGAATTTGAAGTCACCTTCATGGGCACAACTAAAAGATTTACCAATTTTAAATAGGCAGTTATCGTCAGGACTCGTACTAGTTAAATAACATTGTTGCAATATATAAAAATTTAAAATAGATATGGCAAGTTATAAATAAAAATAAAAGTACATATACACATACAGTGCGTTTCTTTTTCCTGTAATTTAGAAATACACGGAATTATATATCTAACTATTCTAAGATCTGCCCTAAATTGATTCCCTTGCATACATAAAGACATCAAGATCGTCACTTAGCAGTAAATAATGTCATTATACTTCCTCTTGGGGGAGGTAATGCGAATGCCTGCTAAATGCATCGTGCAGTTGCGACACGTGTTGTGCGGATTTGCGACTTTGCGACTGAATTGCGACTGGTTTGCGATTTTGCGATTATATTGTAACTGCAGCTGTATTGAAGCTTTGCGACTGGGTTGTGACTTTGTGATTGGATTGGATCTATATCACAGCTTGAGAAATTATTGTATCACAGCTTTGCGACTGGAATGCGATTATAAAACAGTTAGGTATATACTTGCTTCAATAAAATTTCCTATGATTTCTATTATCAAGTAATAATTACGACAAGACAGTGAGAAAGAAACATACTGAAAATAGTAATGCGTTAGAAATTAGAATACCTACGTATTTGGTCGGAAGAAATACGCTTATAAATAACAATTACGGTCGGTTACTATGAGAGTAATAGTCTTGAAGGTGTTTGTGTTACAAAAATAAGGGGACAAACAAACAGGACGGGAATTGTATAGTGGTAGCCTTCAGTAGTTTTAACAAGTACGTGTAATAAGAGAACTTGTAATAAGTATAAGCCCTTATTCCTCTTTCAAGTAAAATAAAGTGCTAAAAATAATAGTTATTGTTGTTTGTAGGCGATATTTTAAGTGTTAATATGAATAAATTCATATGTACAGCTATACCACATTATACTTACAAGCTTTAAGCCCTTTCCCACTATAATTGTATGAACAATAATTTAATACAGCGATAAAAATTAAAGGGCAGCTTAAACTAACATATAAAAAAAGTGAAGTCCCATGTCCCCAAGTGGGATAAGGGGCAGATGCATTATACATCTGTTTCACTGATCGACTTTCTTTGAGGACAAGTAGGTGATCAGCCTTCTGTGTCCTACCAGACCGAGACATTTTTTTTTCTTCGTCTCCACTGGGAATCGAACCCAGTACCCCTCGGTGCTACGCTCACGCGTCACCCACTGTACCAGGGAGGCGGTCAAAATATAAAAGGTACTAATTTATGGTGTAGTTCAAAAACGATCTTTGGAACGACATAACCTACTTATTTATAAAATTATTTCACTTGAAAGCTATATTATTACACATAAAAGCTATCGTTGAAACTCAACAGCTCTGAGACCATTATTTTTATTGCTTTTCACATAATTTCAAACAAAAAATCATCCAAAAGAACCAAACCTTCAAGGGCTTAGCAACCTAGGGCTTACGTTAAACGCTTTCAACCTGTCACGGCTAGACCTGTCTACACTTGTCATATAATTCCACTACTTAAGGCTTTGTTAGATAGGAAGCGAACATAGCGCGTCATAGCACTAACCTGACGCCTCAATATGACACCAATGACCAAATACAGTACATGTACAGTCCGCGAGACAAGCTTTGTATTTTGAAGTGAAATACAAAGCTTGACGTGTTAAAATTTCAAGGTCGCGTCATGGCAATTCCGTCACGTCATAGAATAAGGCGACGGTTTTGGTATATTTGAATCTTGCCAATCGCGCTTTAAGTACGCGTTCTATCTGACAAAGCCATTACTCGCTGTCAAGCCAAGCGAGATTCATAGGCTGACAGGACATTTTTAGGACTACCTTTTATTATTCTAACTGTGACATGATTTGCGACACGCAATAAAAATGGTATTTCAATTTGATTCATAAGGTGCCTACAGTGAAAATATCTTAGCGAAGGAAAATCAATAAGACTTCATCACTACTTACTCTGGCAAATTTATCATTTATGTACTACTTTTGCAGTTCTATAAAATAGCTGTTTTAGATTAAAGCAATTGTCCTTCACCAGTGTAAACCATGTACCTATATTTTACTACATACGTTTTCAATTAAATAAATTGTTGAAGTGAAACTTCTTTATCGGGGTTGGAAAAAAATTTAGTGTAAATTTTTTTCGTTACGCGTGACATTTTTCCGTTACGCGCCATCTTTTTTTTATCCCTACCACGCGTGATTCGACGTATTTCTGTAAAGTTGCATATTATAGTAAATTATTTTTTGAAAAATAAGATCATAAAGAAGTTTCACTTCTTACGTGTGTACACTAGTACACACACACATTTTTTTTGTTCCTAAATCCAACTATTCTTGACTAAGTCATACACATACATAGCCAGATAGTTAACCAAAACTATCATACACGTTCTCCTCAGATCGTGCAAGCAAAACCGCGTTCAGCCACTAGTTATTTAAGCGATTTCGAGTGTCATTAACAATTTAACAGTTTATAATGAAAAGCAAATAAAACTGCGACGCATTGAGAATGAAATCGAATATAAAACGGGTTAATTAAACAATTTTATGAGATAAATGCTTTTTAACAAGCATATGTATTATAATAATGATTAAAATTTGTTATTGTTAGTGACATTTTGTGTTTTCATTTAAAATATTAACTACAGATTAAATGTTTATGATACGCCTATATGACTAATTAAAATAGTTAAAACTTAAAAGTAACCAAGGTATGTGGTGGTAATAATTCTAGTAAAAGTTTACATACATATAATATAGGCATTATTATTTTGATCAATTTAATTTAAAATTTTAAGTATATTGCATACTAGCCGCTCCGCGCGGTTTCACCCCCGTGGCTCCTCTCCTGTTGGTCGTAGCGTGATGGTATATAGCCTATAGCCTTCCTCGATAAATGAGCTATCTAACACCGAAAGAATTTTTCAAATCGGACCAGTAGTTCCCGAGATTAGCGCGTTCAAACAAACAAACAAACAAACAAACTCTTCAGCTTTATAATATTATATTGCATATTTACATAAAAACTGCTGTACCGATTTTGATGGCGATAACCAAAAATCAAAGTTTAATTTTATCTTGAAACCATAAATTGCAGCAGTTAAAATACATTTACTTACCTAATTATTTAGTCTAAATACAAATTAAATAATTAACATAATCCCCCTGTGATACCCACCCCTCGTGCTAAAATATTCAAAGTCATTTCACAATAAGTAGATGGCGCTGTGTCGATGGTTCATGCATATGGATTAACATAAAATGTCGGTATTTAGAATTCTTTGTCATTTGACTTTTATCGTAAAATTTTAGTTAAAAAAACCTCCCTCGTCTTGTAAAAGTGAATAAATTACTACCCTATATTTAAACGTAAATTATCCAACTGAGTTAGAGAATAAATATATATTTCTCTAGGTATTTATTTATTTATTTATTTAAAAAGGATAGCCAACAATTGTTAACACTAATTATAGACATACAACGAAAATACAATTAAACATATCAAATGCAACAATTAATTATAGGCTAACACCACATGCTTTTAAAAAACGGTTATGATTTAAGAACAAAAAAAAAATAACTATCACAAAATAACATTTAAGAAATTATCAATAAAACATTAAAAAAAATAATAATAATAAGTAGATAATAATAATGTCAGTCATATTAAAATAAAATCGGCACACAAAATTACAATTTAAAAATATCAAATTAATATACATAAAAATTCATTTTTGTTATATCAATAATATCTATATAGAAATAAAGTTCGAAACACATAATATATATTTATCAGCAATGTAAACATTCATATTAAAATAACATCGGCATTCAAATTATATTATAAAAACCGACACAAAAATTCAATTTTAATAATATCTACCTACACAAAAATATAGTTTGACAAACATAAGAAAAAATATCTATTTATAGACAGCGTAAACAATTCATATTCATATTAAAAATTAAATCGTCATTCAATTAATTACAATATTAAAATTAAAAAAAAAATATCAATAATAACAATATGTGCACATGAACGTAAACAGACAAACAGCTTCATTTTTGCTTTAATACAGCTCAACGCGCCCTTTAATTTTTATATCATTATAAAAACAGATGCTTTTATGTTCATAAAATTGGAGTTTTATTAAAGATCTCGGGATAAAATATTAATGAGCTTATTTAAATGATGAAACGCAATACTTTTCGCTTTTGAGCGAAATTTATTATTATAAAAAAGTTTTATATCGCTCGGTTGGTAAAATCTATACTTCCGTAATCCGTACTAATATTATAAAGTTGAAGAATTTGTTTGTTTCAACCACCAACGCTTAATCTCGGGAACCACGGGTCCGATTTTAAAAACTATTTACTCCATGTATCGAGAAAGGCTAGACTAAAGACCAATAGGAGCGAAGCAATGTGTTAGTGAACTTAGCAGATCATTTTTAGCAGATCAAAAAAGAAATGTGAGTTCTTATCGCGTGCAGTTGAGTTCTACAGTTCCTGATACTTTTTAGAAATACTCGCGTAAAATGAAACACTAGAAAATTGATTTATGTCATATTTCATCACGCCGTAGCACCATGCCGTAGCATCACGCCGTAGCATCACGCCTTAGTATCATGCCGTAGCATCATGCCGTAGCATCATGCCGTAGCATCATGCCGTAGCATCATGCCGTAGCATCATGCCGTAGCATCATGCCGTAGCATCATGCCGAAGCATCACGCCGTAGCATCATGCCGTAGCATCACGCCGTAGCATCATGCATCATCATCAGATCGTGCCGTGTGTGACAATTGTCCCGAAATATTTATTTATTTATTATTATCACTATTTTACATTATTTATTCTAATAAAGGATGTAGAGCAAACAAGCCATTTCCTATCTATAAAACTTCAAACTAATATTAAAAAACACACTAAAAATTAATATAATATTCTACAAACTATAAAATACGATCATAAATGGTCGAGAAATTGAAACTTTCAACGAACCGCAGTTTTTCAGCATCGAAGTTTCGCGTTAAACTGAGATTTCATAGTTGTTCGCCTCGGATAGTTTTAGTACCTACTTTTAATTAAATTGCATATAGATTTTCCATCGCAATGAATAGTTTTAAAATCATTTGTTCTACGTAACTGCATTTATTGGTTAAAATGGAGCTCGTGATATTTATTTTTTTATATTTTTTATATCTATATACTGAGCTGACAAAGGAAATGTCAGCGGGGTATTGCTGAAAATCATTGATGTATATTAATTAAACGCCACTGTCAGCGCACTAACCCGCAAGTAAATATTGCCCTGTCAAAAACCCACTCATTGTTCCCTTGAAACTCACTCGAATCACACTAATTGCATCTCACTAACAAGTGATTGAAATAAAAAACACGTAGGTACACGTAGGTACTCACTTTGTCCCTCAGCCCATCAATGTACCTTGGACCTATTGAAATAGGATCATGCTGAGACGGCTTACCCACTGTGCACTGGGTATGAGGTTTAATATTAAGAAATATAAGGGAATTTTTAACATGATTTGTTGAACTTATGTCGTCGGAGTCGAATGTGTCGGAAAATGTTATGTATTGGAAATCGTTTTTTTTTCTTAATGATTAAAAAAATCGAACAATCCATTATCTACACAGTGTACCATTTTATATAGTTCGTACTTTTTCAAAGTATGTATGTCGCGTACACGTACATACACATATAATACGAATGTGTTTCAAAATTAGTTACAATTTAGGTGCCGCTTATATATTTGTCGTATTATCATTTCAATTTACACTACAATTATTTCTATCATCTCTTTTACTTTTAACATCTCAGATTTCATTAATTCAGAATTAAGATCCGGTTCAAAGGACCAATACTGTAAAACACACGCCACTTCCTCTACAAGACTTATATCCTTCCTCTACAAGAAATATACCTGTATTTGTACTTTTATTTACAACGTGACAATCACACCAAGAAAATCCGCATAACCTTGACGTTGACTAATCTATAAGCAGAGATTAACTTGACCTAACAAAGCGATTCTTCAGCTTTGATTGGCTTCTCTCCTTAAGCTGTTATAATCATTAGCCGATTCCCAATTTATTTACACGTGATAAGCCATAACGCAAGATCGTGAAAGTGTAATTAATACTTACCTAAGTAAATATAATGATTTTGTTCGTATATACCTAATAGAACAAAATTCTTGCTATAAAAAAGTTCCTCGGAGACTCGTTTATTTAAGTCTTGCATATAAAAGGTAAATCTTTTTATTGCGATTTGTCACGTTCACTACTCACTTGGAAGAATCTTTCTATCAGCAACAGAGATATAAAACATATTATAATGAAAAATTGCGATTTTAAGGGGGAAATAAGAAGCTTTTTAACTTAAGAATAAAGTATCACTTAAAAGGTGAAATAATTTAAATACCGCTTCATCATCAGGCCCTGATCAACTTTCACAGTTTTTATGTTCAGACCAACAACAAAATAAATAATACAAGAAATGTTGCGTAAACGCGCAGTGCGTAAACCTTGTTTAGAATTTTAACATAAAGAACGCCCTCTTTTTGATTTCAGCAGGAAGGCCATTCAACAAGCTGTATACAGACATGCTTACATTTTATATTCATCGATCCTTTATTCAATTATTATTTGTATCTTATCCATGGTTTATTTTCACGTTTACGCCTTGTTACAAGCTTCTTGAGTAATTGTATTTATATTGAAGAGCCAAAACGAATATAAATCAATATCATTTGTATTATTTAATTTACAAGTGTTCCTTTTTCGTATCGCATTTTCATTTTGTGAGTTTATGGGGCTATTAAAGAAACAAAATAGTCACTTAAAATTTTCAAATTACATGTGTTGGACAACATTTTTTAAATCGCAAACAAAACATATATAACTTTCAATTATACAGAATTTTATTTTATTATATTTATCCAAGTAAATGTATAAATTTAATTCATTATTGTTCCTATGAAATGTTTAAATAAATAAAATAAAAATATTTACGTTATAATATTACGACCCAGACTCCCAATGGTATATCTCTACTAAGAACCTAATAATTCAACGTAATACAATAATTGTAATGTAATGTAAAAATTTATAACACCAGTTAATGGTTTCATAGAATTATATACCATAACAAATACGGTGGCTCAATTAAAAGCTCATAAATACAAGAAAAGACCATACATTTAAGTCTTAAAAACGGTAAGCAGACAGGCATAGGTCAATAGAAAACTTATTACTCAGAATTTTAGTATTAAAATTAATATCTCATGACATTAACATTAAGCATGTCGGTAACGCGAACCCATAAAATTTTCCCCTACTACGCCACCCTTTTCAAGCAACTCCAAAAACAAAAGGAGGTTCTATGTTTTTATGAGTATGTTCATCAATATTTTTACCAATTTTGAATCGATAATTTTTTTTATTTGTGCTTTTTCAATTACATATTATATTAAGTAAAAAGGAGTACTTAGGTTATTATTAGCACTCCAGCAGTGGCACATCGAAATGTTGCAAATTAGCCACATTTTAAGTCATTGTCTTTTTTTCACTCACTTTACCTATTTCAATAATGCTATCTTACTTATATTCCTTACGTATATTCCTCTGTGCATTAGCGTGCCATATTTGACTCGAATGTTATGTTAGTAACCTAATAATTCACACATTTTTACTTATAATGTTGCTTCAAATAATAATGATAAACCGATACATGTAACATCACAGTGAGTAAGCGATAACTACAATACCTCAGAGGCCAGGCGCTCGTGTGGATTATAGATCGATATACATTACAACACGATCAATTTCATGCCTTCATGTCGTTGAAATGTTATAATGTAGGGTATAAATCTATAATAGAAAGGGAAAGATTTGTTTGTGAACGCTTCCAAAACTACAGTGATTGAGTGACGAAGCTTAAGTTTTATTCTTGTCCTATCCTGGGTAAATTATTTAGAGCTTGTAGAATATTAATATGTATCTTCTAGAACAACCAGTAATGATCCTACTTTTAACTTAAAATCATACTTTTTACTTAAAAATCTAAATGAAATAAAAATGCAAAAAAATAATACAAAATTTATACAAAGTAGGTAGGTGGCTATATAATGAAATGAATGATTTAATATACTAATAATATACTACTAATAGTTTTAGTTAATAGTTATTTTTAGAAACATCCATCGATTCGAATACATTGAACTAGGCAGTGAAGTCGCAAAATACATAACAAAAATAATAACATAGGAAATATCAATGCTAAAACCGCTCTATCAATCACAGAAGTTTGACAATTGCCTTGGAATTCGTTCCCTGTTGGAGTAAATACCAATATGAAACTACCTCCTATATTTAATATGGAATAGGTAAATAATTAATATAACACAGAATAACTTAAAAATAACTTACTTAGGGAGTTGTAAGCCATTTTTTCTTCAATTGTATGCAAGGGAACCTACGCCTGACTGTCCAGCTCTATTTATAAGTTTGTATGTATGTACTGTAAACCTGATTGGGGCGAGTGGCTTTTTAAAATTATGTAATTACCTTTGTGTAAATTTTTCTCAATTATATCGGTTAATGTTCCCCAGTCTTCATGTTTCCATAGTACAAACATTGCTTATTCAAAACAAAGACAATATATCGAGAAATATTCCTTCAGCACCGCTATCAATACCTATAATAAAACAATTTTATATCACTCGTACACAAAATCGTCTATAATCCTCCGAGCCCCTGCGAGTGACTTATTGTATGGGGTTTTATCCCACCCCGTGGGGTCCAATCCCTCCTTGATAGTGAAGGGGTCCGTTTTGTAGGAAATTTTGTGCTGTACAAAATGCATTATATTATTTATTTAATTCACGTGGGTGTAGTTTGTATTTGTTGAATGTATGCAACTTGGTAGTATCGATTTTTGACTCTGTGATAAGATATGTAGGCAGGCAGGCACTTAATGTAGAAGTGGAGTGAAATTTTTGATAGGTTTCGAATTTGTATTTGTCCCAGTGTAAATTCGATCATCTAATTTGTAATTGTGAATTTGTTAAATGATAAAACGAAATTCTCTGCATAGATTAACAGCCCAAAATCCGATCATAAAAATACATTGTTTTACATTCAAATTCTTATCGTAATTGCCTCATTAATCATAATTTTCGCCAATTCTCTTTTCTTAAACATCTCACTGATTTATTTTATAACTTCTGGAAAAATATTAACTACAGTAATAAAGCTCGCGTCCCAGCAGTGAGAACATATTTGAGCTGATGATGATGATTTCAATACATTCCTGACTAACATCTGTTTACAAACAAAAACACAGACCAAGTCGAGTATATCAACTAGTTAATATATTTAAAACCGTACATTAATATGCTTCATAAAAGGTGAATAAATATAAAATATTATAATAATCCTGCCGTATAAACAATTACGGCCACGCCCGAGTGGTCACGAGCGATGCGCTTGCGTTGAATTATAATATGAAGGGCCATTGCATTGGCGATTTGCAGCACGTATAATAGAAATAAAATAAAAAAAGAGCGTGTGTTCCAATAACACGTCTCAGAAGTGAAACTTCTTTGGCAACATTCAAAGATACCAGAATCGTCGCCTTACTCCAAGACGTGACAGTATTGTCATGACGCGGTTATCACAAAATTTGGAATGTTAAGCTTTTTATTTTGGCTAAGATCATGTCAAACAGGTAATTTTTTTTTAAATCTATAACCGAAAAACTACTTCATACATATGGACAAATAGGCTCTATGTTAGTATATATGCATTTAGTTTAAACCTATACTTTTTGTGTCCTGATTCCTTTTACCTATTCAATACCTAGGTACCATATAAATTAGTAGGATGGATCAAACGCACTTATTACAGTACTTACTACTTATGACATTTGACTTTATCTTCTTTTTACTTGCTCTAGATACATTCGCATAAAAAACACTCTCGAAGCATTTGTTTACCTGTGAACAAGAAATACATAAAATTAGTATGAAATATGAATTTGCAATATTTTTTTCTATTACCTCTAATTGTTTGTAAGTTATAAAAATACCTTTATAACAATTTAAAATAAAAGGTACAATGCAGTTTTGATTTTTAATACAATACGACAATCAAAAGATTCAAAACCTTTTCATAATAAAAATAGAGTACAAATTCGACTGCTTATATCTGCCTATAGGTAGGTATCGCCAGAGGGTAAATTTTGAAATTATGCTTCCTATTATTTTACCATTTACTACATACCTATTTGCTTTTTATTCCCAATTGCCATAGGCTACATAAATTAAATGGAAATTATTTAATTCGGGCAAAGTTCGTTGCTCTTTGTCATAGCAATTATCTACATATTATACAAATACAAATTATAATTAATTGTTTGTTGTAGGTAAATTTTTTCGTCCTTAATACGCTTACGTATAAATATTTGATTAATGGACTTACGACGTTTTTCCCTTTAAAACCCTACAGGGTGGAACCAATACATTCGAGATAAAAACCTCCTTTTTGAAATCGGTTAGAAAAATCGTTAAAAATCTAATCAAATGAACAAATATTCCAGTATAAAGTATTCAACAGCAAAGCCGCTTGTGTTTAACTTTACAGTGTACATACATTTTACATTAAATACGTTTTAACGGATTTTTAGCGGGCGTGGTCATGAGCAAACTATACTCACAGGTAAGCTAGACCGTCTATGCAGTCTAACCTCTAACTATAAATATTGTGAAATAAATAAAATATATAAATAAATATTCACTTATAATACCACAAGAGCTTCAAAATTATCGGGTATTTTCCGATAGGTTCGTTGCAAACAAATGAAGGAGTCAAGTTCTTATTCAAGGTTTCCTGAAAAACTTGACGACTTTATTTGTTTGCAGGGAACCTTGAGGGAAATGCCAGATAATTTTGAAGCTCGTGTGGTATTCGGGGGATTATTTTTCCGTTCCAAATGTCGGCCGCCAATAATTTCACAATTGAATACAACCTGTCAGTTTGACGTCAACGACCAGAGAAAATTTTCAAAAAATTATCAGTATAATACCATGTAGGTTGTACCACGTGACGTCGAATGTTGCAATTCTATTGGTCGATATTTGGGTCGGAAAAATAATCAGGACAATTTTTCACACACGGCACGATCTGATGCCATACTAAGCTTTCGCTTGTGTTATGGAAACCAGATGGCTGATAAAAATACATATACATATAATTTAAGACAGGACAACGTCTGTGGGGTCAGCAACTACACTGTATAAAAATCACTTTTAATCCATGAAGTATTTAATTTCGTTCACGTATAACCCTAACTTACCATAATAGACTAGAGTAGATAATTTTTGAAACAAAAAAAAATCGCAGTCG
>CAJQZN010009101.1:0-11380 GCA_907164685.1 Colias eurytheme | reverse complement strand
TGATGAAACAGTAAATTGTTATGTTTTCATATAGATGGACATGTTGTCATATAAACATCTTCACAACAAAATAATAAAAAAATAATAGTTTAAAAAAACTAAAAAACACGCTTTTAGTTCGGTTTTCTATAAAACGCGTGTTTTTTTATTCTTTTTTAACTATTATTTATTTTATCAAATTAGTGTATTGTCATCGGTCCTAAATAAATCTACAAAGTTTGAACGAAATCTGGCCGTTTAAAGTGGGTCAAAATCGCGCCCAAAGAAGTCGGTTACAAACATACAAACATACAGGTGAAGCTAATATAAAGCGTGTAAAAATGGAACTAACAATGTCCAGTAAGTGGCTAGCAGTTAATTTTTTTCGGCTTTACTAAAGTACTGGGTAAAGTTTTGTCTTTCCTTCTGCGTTATTGCCGCCGTGCTCACAAAAAAGCAGGTATCTCAGTGAAACCGGGGACGAACTAAAAACGTCTATGTTCTAAAATTGGTCTCTCCACCGCACCCTGCAGAACTTGTCCAGAACTGGCCATACGGGTTCCGAGGTCCAAAAATAGCCTGCAATGTCGACCTAACGGTGTACAAACATTTCTCTTTTACTCTCACGCAATTTTCCACCTTCATAGAAAGTACTAGAACACATATTTCCTCAACAGGACACAGTTAAGACCATATTAATGCAACGATTGAGGTAATTGCCTGTTCGCTAATAATAGTTTGAAAGTAAAACGATTTACACGTAAATATAGATTTGTTAGACGATTCTGTTTGCTTCTATCGGTTGTTCGATCGATTTTTTACGAGGAAAGAATTGATAGCAACGTTGTATTCATCCATAATAAATCAGCCGAGGCAACTATAAGCAGAGACATAGATTGTGGGGGAAAGGAAAATTGTAAGCAGATCCGATATAGCTAGAATATGGGATGTGGTGGTCTGGCCCATATTTTTTTGAAACAGCATTAAATTCTAAATTGTCTCTTTAAAGCTCGAATCTTTTAAGTATTTCGGTACTTCTTATTCATTCACTTTGCCTATTAGATGTCTGCTTTTCGACACGTATATTTTTTACGAGATACAACTGTGGCTTGTTATTATTTTAACTTAGGAAGCGAAAGCTCTTTTAATCTCAAAATCAATAACAGACTGTTAAAAGTCACTCCATACTTTCTCTTGTTACCATATAAAATGTCAGATAATATAACCGATAAACAAGTTAAATCACGAAGATGACGCAGCGCTGCGCGTGCGCAGTTGCTGAAGCAATACAATTTGCGCGTTTTCGAGAATGAAGCGATCTGGGAAACGGACGGCCTCAGAAACTGTGTGAAGGATTGCTTGTGCAAGTTTGTCCTTAATTTAGATGATATTTTTAATGAGAAATTCTTGGATTTTGTACTCCGCTACGTGATTTCGGTTAGAGCCTGGTTTTTTTCACTTATTTGCTGCATCGTTCTTCCATTTATTCTAAAAGTTTCCCTAACTATGTTAGAAAATAACACATTAAAAGTTTCGGCTATCAGGATTCAGGACATGCTAATACCTACTTAGTGGCTTATTATGTTTTTGTAAAGCTATTAGTTGAACATTTCCCTTTCGCCGGGTGTCTTATAAGAGAGCAAATATTAAAAAGAAAATTGTTGTAGGTACATGCGTAAAATTATAATTGCATTAATACAAATTACGATGCAATCAATTTACTTTTCGAAATTTGATACTCTTTCACATTAAAACTATACAGTTGTAATAAGACCGAGTTGTATAATAAGACTAAAGACAATACACACAACATTGAAGTAAAAGAAGCTATTGTTATGTAATGTGCACACGCCCTGAATACACACACACACAAGTTTCGTAATTATTATATCGTTTAATTTCTTTGTAATGTATATTGCGTAAACAGTTTAACAGTAATAATTAAATAATTCTACCGAAGAGACTGCGGTTTTTAATTACATATTTTATTAACATAAGTTATACACCATGTTGTTTACAGTCTGTTTGGTGTTTACTATGCATTCCACGCTAGAAACAATACATAATGGTAACCCTTCGTTACTTGCAGCTGAAATTCTTATGTTCAGATGTTTGCTATTCAAGTAAATAGAATTGTAAGAGTACTATTATAATATATTCTATGCTAGGATACCTAAATTAAGATTAATAGATAGTTGTATCTGTATGACTGTTACGTAAACAGGGTAGGTACATACGGACATACCTATAGCATACTTATCATCCCGGTTGAACTGGATAGAAACAAGAACGATTTCTTTGCGACAATACAAACTACGAAAGTAAACTGTAAATAGAATACAAATGTATGTATTTGTCTCAAGACTCATTTAACGACAAGGAATAGAAACCACAAAACCACAAACGGACATCCCATTAGAATCATAGATAGTAGATTCACAGACTAATAATAATATACTACGTATACGTAGATTAACATGCGTTTCATTGAGATGCTTGTAAATGAGTCAGACGTAACGTGATTGAGCAATTAATTACCGTTTGCGGTAGGATTTTGTCACGATGAGGTAAAAATAAAGTTTAAATGGGTGAATCTACAAATTTACCTTATATCTATTAGAATTTGTTACGAAATGAGAAATGCCGTTGTTTTTGGTAATGTGTATTTACTGCTCTATTAGAATATTAAGAACATACAAATTACAATACATGAGCGAAAGACTTGAGGCAGACTTGAGACATGTAGTTAAATTACATTACATACTGCGATAAAGGCGAAAGTTTGTATGGATGTATGGATGTTTGTTACTCTTTCACGTAAAAACTACTGAACCGATTACAATGAAATTTAGCACACATATAGAGGGTAACTTGGATTAACACATAGGATAGGTTTTATCCCGGAAATCCCACGGGAACGGGAACTATGCGGGTTTTCCTTTGAAAACGCGGGAGAAACCGCGGGCGGAAATCTAGTATACAATAAACTTAGTACAATAACTACATATTTAGTAATTTGTGGTTGTTTCGAGGTAAATAATAAATGGCCAAAATCGAGTAAACCGTCCAAAATAAAACATTTCAAAGCTTACGTGACTATAATGAAAATGTTCATAAATTCAATATTTTCCATCTCATAACGGTGTATTGACATCAAACGAGCGAATGCTCAATCTAACTCCACTTTGTCAAATTCTTTTAGTGTAAACAAGCGTAGAGCATTCTTTCGTTGTTCTTAGTGCGTTCGAAAAGATTCTATGCATTGTTCTAATACTGAACAACACTGAATGCGAGTTTTCGTTTACACTGAAAGATCACGAAATAATGTTCTTGCTCTTGCTCTAGCTCTATGTTCCTTTGATGTAAATGCAGCTTGCCATAATGATTCCACTATAAAGCGCGTCACACACGGTGAAGATACTATAATATTTTATCTTAAGATACTGTTATATTTTATATTACAGTATCTTAACGCATCCGGTATCAGCGTTCGGACCATCATTTTTCTTTTTGTCATTGCGTACTAAGACCCCTGTAGAACCGCCATCCTGTTACAAATGACGCGAATTGGGTCATTTGTAACAGGATGGCGGTTCTACAGGAGCATAGCAACACTAACAGCATAGTTTATGAAATTTAAAGAATATGAAGCACAATTTTATGTCTGTTAAGAATTCATAAGCGAGAATAATAGAAATTTCATTATTACTTAGGTCTGGTTATTCCTGACAAAGGATAAGTTGTTTTAATTTTTAAATTTGCCGAGACTCCGCGTATCCAACGTTACCCTCTCCTCCCCATAAACATTTCACGTAATTTGTGGACGCCCCCTTAGAAAAACATTGCATACTTACTACTGCAGCAGTGCTGCAGCGTAGCTTCCAAACGAACCAACTGTACTACGGCCACACTACCGTGATATGCCAATAATTATTGCCACAACTTTAACACACGCAATGACAAAAAGAAAAAATGATGGTCCGAACGCTGATACCGGATGCGTTAAGATACTGTAATATAAAATATAACAGTATCTTAAGATAAAATATTATAGTATCTTCACCGTGTGTGACGCGCTTATGTCGTGGGTCATCATTAAAGTAATGATATGGTAAAGGTCAAGTTGAGTCCTTGTGGTGATTAAATGAAATGCAATTCACTTTGTTTGCATGTCTGTGTGTATCTACAGACTACAATAATCAACCGTAATGACTGTTTATTATGTTGTTAAAGTTATTTGGTTATTGTAGGTATACATAGTTATAAATAATGATTTACTATAGTTTTAAATTGGAAACTGAACTCCGAGTTCTATAATAGTTCTTGTATCACATGATTAAGTTTAGAAAAAACAATCAGAAACTTCATTTTTACATCCTCATAAGTTTAATGTTTTGTGACGTCACAACATACTGTTTACATACATCACGTATCTAATGGTTATTATGTTCAAGCAATTTTCAATAACAAATCCTTGTAATTTCTCAAAATAAAGGCGAAATTAGCATGCAGCATTAAGAAAAGATAAACCGTGTCCCAGATTTGTCACACCTGTAGAAACATAACAATGGTATGTTCGCCACAAACTTAAAAATTAAGTGTTACATAAATTGTTCGGAAAGGCACGTAAAATTGGAAGGTTAGTACATAATAGGCTAACAGTATTAGCCTTAGTTTTTTTTATATATTTTAGAAGCATGGTACCTATCTGACCTCCGCGCTCCGTGGTGACGGACGGAAGGTTCATTTCTAGTAAATACCTATTAAATCGAACTATCTATACCTATTTATTTTAATATTTCAGTTATTAAATATGTTTTTTTTTGTTTTAAACCTATGTTACTGTAGTTACCACAGACATCTGTGGTAGTTACTAATTAAACTTGCTCGCCAAGCTCTATAGTTTTATCTCTCTCGCTGCGCTCCGCGGTTTCACCCGCGTGGCTCCGCTCCTGTTGGTCTTAGCGTGATGATATATAGCCTATAGCCTTCCTCGATGAATGGGCTATCTAACGCCGAAAGAATTTCAATTCAATTCAAATCGGACCAGTAGTTCCTGAGATTAGCGCGTTCAAACAAACAAACTCATCAGCTTTATAATATTAGCATGGACTAATAGAATCTTTCTATTAGTCCATGATATTAGTATAGTTGTGGAAAATAGTTACCAAGAAATGTATTTAAAATATGTATAAGTACCTATAGTAATAAGTTTTCTTGTTCAATATAATTAGTAAGTGTTTAGTTATTTACTTTAAAGCCATAGGTATAACATAAAATACCTCATTATGTAACTTGAGGAAGTTAAATAAAACTAATTTAAAATAAATCTAATTAAAACTTAACAGTAATTATAGCATAAATTACCTAAACATAGCGCACAAAGAGTTAGTCTAATGTAATAAGCTAAGAACAAACAAACATAATTTTCATAGTTAGGTGACTAGGTTATTACGGAATCCTATGTCTTTTTATGGTTTCATCGTATTAACACACATGTATGTATAATGAATGTTATCCAATAAAATATAAAGAAATAAACAACATAAGTTTCTGTGTAAAATATTTTTTATGTAACATTCATCTTGAGAACAAATAACATGAAGAATACTATAATTATTTAATACATATTTAGTTTTCGAGCGGGCGAAGCCGCGGGCGGTAAGCTTGTTTATAATAGTACAATTAGTACATATTATAAAAGGATAGGACGAAACTTTTTGCCCCTCATTCAAACTGTATTCAATTTAAATGGCCAAGAATTTACGCATCATTTAATACTGAGAATTAATTTAAATAATAAAATCATAAACGGTCACTGTTTGGGTTCGCAAAAACTTTCACTCGCAAGAATGAATGTACAGTTATTAATGAACTCGTTCCGATTGATAAGGAAAATAAGTCTTGTATGGATAGGAATTTTGTTGTCAATAATATTATGTATTAAAACTTTTGTCTTAAAAGTGGACGTACATTCTTATGATACGATGTTATTTAGAATAAATTTATCTATAGCCCAGTCTATATGACCGCTATAAATGCCTATCTACCTATCTAAGTTGTTTTTTTTTTCGTTATAATTGATTTTCATCATTCACTATCTGCCCCGGAGAAGAAGCTTTACTATGTAGTAACTAGGTACTTATGTCTAGTATCTATGTATAACTAGGTACTTATGTCTAGTATCTATGTATAACTAGGTACTTATGTCTAGTTTACTAAACTAGGTAATTTCTATATGTTCCGTGGAAAATGCAAAAGTTGAATTTACAAATATTTCACTATGTCGTTCTATAGGTACATACAAATCGCAAGTAAACCAGAAATTTTGACGGTAATCTTTTAAATTAAGCTGTTTATTCAAGAAGAGCCAAGCGAAGCGCACGGTCACTACCTACCTTTTCTCGAAGCGCTTCGACGTTTTTCGTTTTTTTTGAAACCACATAACTTGGGTTTGGATTATGCTTGATCAACAAAATTTTCGGGATATATTGTCAATAGCGGACTTATTGAACATATTAAGTTTTAATTACATTAGCTTTTATATTTCAGATTTTATTTATATCTAAAAAAGTAACGAACGGCCAAGCCACATATTTTGACTAAGGTGTAGAGTTTGTGAAGTTAGGCCTTGTAGAGTTAGGGGTGTAGACTGTAGTGTTAAGAAGCTTGGCTCTACATGAGATCTGATAACTTTTTGACAGTGCGAGTCATATGGGCTCGTCTTGGCAACATTTTACATGAAAATGTTTTTGGTGGGATTATTATATATATATAGGAAAACGTCTTATCAAACGTATTAAAAACTTGTTACAACACATAAAAAGCTCCACCTACTCGCCTCACCGCCTAATAGCGACCAGTTTTTGTCGAATTTTTATTGTTTTCGCGAAAAATCTTTATTTTGTATAGTAGGTACATAATGCATAAAGGAATATGTAGTGATGGGTATAAATAATTAATTGAATTGTTTTTCTTAAAAGATGATGAAATAATCAGACTGTGACTTTGATTGTGTTTCAAATGAAAATACATATAACTACCTAGCTCATATTATATTGTTATATTCTAATTTCTAACTTATGAATATTAAAAAAAAATCATTTGTATTCATTGAAAAGATTTTTGAAACTATTTACTACTACAGAGAGGCAATAATAGGTATATGCAACTGTTAGGTTAGGTTTACATAAACATACCTACAATGTTCTGCCTATTTTAGGGATCAAGTTTTTTCGCACAATCCTGGAACGATTATAAATGAATTCATTATAAAAAATCATTACACCATAATGTTAAATCTTGTAGTTTCGTTGAACCGAGAGATATTTAAACATAATACTGACAAAATGAATACGTGACAAAAATAACGTGTTTAGACGTGACGTAAAATGTGATAATTTACAGGTTCTATCAAACTGTTGGTTTAAAATATAATGACTTGCAAGCTCAGAAGAAATAAAATATAATCTTCTCCCTGTTTTTCCTCAATACCTACTTATGAGTTATTATGTAAGAGTTAAGTTTTTCCCCGAATACAGACTAATCAATTAATATCATTAGCTATTTTTGTTTTCCTTTTGTAACACCTTTATTGTTAAGGAAAATAATGTCATAATAATAACAAATAAGTACGTATTGTATAATTTATTTAAATCTTAAATATATTCATAATTCGCAATAAAAATTATCTAATATTTTTATGAATTTTATCATAAACTAGCTGTGCCCGGCGGTTTTACCCGCAGTGCTATAAAATTATTATTGAATCTCCATTTATTCAATGAACACAAATATATATGATGAAACGAATGTATTAAACAAAAGACAACATAATAATAATACTGCAATGAACAAATTTCTTTCACTTTCTCTTGTGGTCGCAAAACCTCATTGACACCATTATTATTCTTAGCAATAGAAATTACATGTCATAATCCCACTCAAAAAGGAGTAGGCGTTTTGCTTGTTTACTCATGCTAATAAATAAGAAAGTTATTTTGTTTGAAGTACCTATATTAAATAACGTTAAAATTATCAGATTGAGATTTGAAGCTTATTTGGTATCAGCAAAAAGGTAGAAAAAATGTCGAATTTATGTACAAAATGAGGAAAGACATCTTTTAGAATCTTTGAGAAACCTAACCGTCAAATTAAAGCTTCGTATAGATGTAAATACCTGAATCAAAATACAATAAGATACCTACCTATTCACACACCTATTCCCCTAATAAAACTATTTCTGCATACCGATGATATAGGCGTCCATAAATCTACAAAGGTTCATTATATCAAAGTCCAATACATAAGGCATTATGTAAATCTGTATAAGGTGGCATGATCACATTCCGAGTTATACGTCGATTTTAAAAAGCCCTTCCTTCATAGTCGGTTGCGTTATATCAAGTGTATTCACAAATCGGTCGGTTAATCGTATATTGACCGTAGCCTACGTATTTACATGCCAAACCAGTTCTAGCTGAGACAATAATGCTGTTTTTATGATATATTTTTCCGCTGTGTTTTTGCTGTGCTGTGTTCACTTGATAGACAGTCTAACGGATAACTTATATATTATATAGTATCTTAGAGTTTATTTCAGTAAAGAATAATGTGAAAATAAAAATAATTTGGAACATCCAAAAGTGCACGCCTCATAATTTTTTTTAATAATTATTCATTAATTATTATTTTTGTTTATTTAATAACAATTAAACCACATCGAATCAGACCCTGAAAAATGAAAGGGTTCTATTCCTGAGCATACTCAAGCGTAAGAGAAAAAAAAAGACTCGATTAGTAAAGTATTTCGGTCGCTATCGTGTTAACAAGAAAATCCTCCGCACATACAGACACACGGACGTCCAAGACAGAACTTTTTTAAACTGTTTTTTAACTAGTTTAAATAACAAAAATGACATCAAAAATATCATGAATGTTAAAAATAGTGTTTTTTCTTAATATGTGTGTGTATGTATTATCTTACAAGTGCAATGTATGATACATAAAGACATTTTAAGTTTGAAAAATCAGATGTTTTGCGCGAAGTGACAGTAGTACCTACCCAGTACCCACCTCAACGCTTCGCTTATGAGGCGTGCAATATTTTTGTTGTAAACTAACCAAGTAGCAAACTCCACAAAATATTCACAAATTAAGCGAAACCACGTTTTGTCTCTACAATTGTCTTTTTTTCTTACTTTCAAATAGTTGAAAGTGAAAGTCATAAAAACATTGGTGACCAATTGCAATAGTAGATACCTATGTACTTTATAAATTACATTAATAAATATATGACTTAATTGAACTCATGTATGTGGAATGTAGGATCCCGTATCCCTATAGGAGCCTCAGTAATTTTAAATAATACCGGCTTTACATATACATATATAATGTATAAATAGTCACTTTCAAGATGTGGGTGTGTCGCCGGATCACGCGCAATTAGTTCCTACAAACTACCTCTAACGCAATAAGCTGTCTAATATCATATAAATAATTCATTAATTATAAATCAAAATAGGTTTAAATAATTCATTTGTATTTTGTCTCCGTGTTGCGAATGTTTATCTACAGACGATGATTGTAATTACTAGTGTAGTTATGCTATTTTTAAACAAGTCGGTACTTAATATAAATGAAGGCATACGAAATAAACCCTACAATATTTTTTTTGTTTTTGGGAACGGTACAAAATATTTGACAAATTTATTGAAATAAGTACAAGTTTATAGAACTAACAAGTTCGTAAAATTTAGTAGGCTTCAGTTACAAGCAAGGTATAATGAAATGCTGTGAGATAGACGTATCAACTATCAATCAGTAAGTATAGGATAAGTCGTAGATATCATATTTTTTTTTGTTGCTCTGGCAAAACTAATACCCAACTGTTTGATTGTTTGATAAGTAATGCTATGGTAATATCTGCTGTCTCCTCAATTTCTTATAAACCAATAAATCATCTCAAAGTCTATTCCATGGCAAGTCCATGATAATGTAGGTATATCAATGAATAAAACGAAGGCACCTTGTACATTGATCAAACAATTTGTCGCCACGCGTTGCGGCTGTGATTGCAATTTTCCACCCTTCCTAGTTGTCTAACGTGGCAATTGTTGGATAATCTGTTCTGAGAGCTATATCCGTGATGGGTATCTGTGGGAAATTTTAAATTGTTTTAGGTAAGGCTTAGAGCAAGGCAAAGAGGAAAACTCGCTCTTTTCATGAAAATTTATGACAAAAAAAGAGATTGTAAAATTTAAGTATCTCTTTAGATGGTAAATGTAATCTAGTAGTTTCCGTTCATACTTGCGAATAATATAATAATATAATTAATATTCTACACGACTAAATGTATACTAACTTACCTCTTAACTTAACTTAGGTATCTTTACTAATATTATAAAGCTGAAGAGTTTGTTTGAACGCTCTAATCTCGGGAACTACTGGTCCGATTTGAAAAATTCTTTCGGTGTTAGATAGCCCATTCATCGAGGAAGGCTATAGGCTATATATCATCTCGCTAAGACCAACAGGAACGGAGCACTGCGGGTAAAACCGCGGAGCACAGCTAATCTATACTAATATTATAAAGCTGAAGAGTTTGTTTGTTTGTTTGTTTGTTTGTTTGAACGCACTAATCTCGGGAACTACTGATACGATTTGAAAAATTCTTTCGGTGTTAGATAGCCCATTTATCGAGGAAGGTTATAGGCTATATTTCATCACGCTACGGGCAACAGGAGTGGAGCCACGGGCAACAGGAGTGGAGCCACGGGGGTGAAACCGCGCGGAGCAGCTAGTGTATAATAAACTTCGTATCCGTTGCAGTTTATATAGTACTAGCCGCTCCGCGCGGTTTCACCCCCGTGGCTCCTCTCCTGTTCGTCGTAGTGTGATGATATATAGCCTATAGCCTTCCTCGATAAATGAGCTATCTAATACCAAAAGAATTTTTCAAATCGGACCAGTAGTTCTCGAGATTAGCGCGTTCAAACAAACAAACAAACTCTTCAGCTTTATAATATTAGTATAGATATATGTACCTACCAAGTACATATTATAAGCCATCTAAAACCATGTGTTACCTACGCATATATGTATTGCCTACATCTATATAAAGCCCTAATCACGTGAATTAAAAGAAGTTGCTCAGAGCCTGCTATTGATACGTGTTTGCAACTATCACGTGGTGACAGGTGAGTCGACTGCTATATTTAACACGTCTCGAATCTCGATACACCGGTTCTGATCGATTTTATTACCTTAAATGATAAAATACTGTAATATTTCATCGTGGTAGTTATACAGAATTTTGAAATTTTGCGAAAAGGGTGCGAATGACAATTGTTGTCGTTAAAATATTGTTTTATTGTAAAAAATAAATAAAGAAAACTCGATT
>CAJQZN010009093.1:0-22510 GCA_907164685.1 Colias eurytheme | reverse complement strand
ACGGAGATGCCTTCTGGCTTAACAACAGCGGGGCCAACAGAGATTGGTTGGTATTCATCAACAACAGCGGGTCCAACGGAGATTGGCTGGTATTGGTCAACGATTGCAGGTCCAACGGAGATTGGCTGGTATTGGTCAATGACGGCAGGTCCTACGGAAATACCTCCTGGATTCACAATAGCGGGACCAACGGAGATTGGTTGGTATTGGTCGATGACGGCAGGTCCTACGGAAATGCCTCCTGGTTTCACGATAGCGGGACCAACGGAGATTGGCTCATATTCTTCAACTAATGCAGGTCCAATCGAAATGAAGCGATTGGCAGGAACCGCAACAGCCACCGCAGCCAAAGCCGCCAAGACAAATAAAGTGTTCATTCTTCTCCTGAAAATAAAAGAAAAAAATAAGTGCATATGCAGCTACATAAACTTAAACAACGTGGTGACTATTTTACTAGAGTATAATTCTTTAAAAAATATTAAATCAGGTTACGCAATAAGTTTTATGTCAAAAATTCAATGATTTAAATTAATTTATTATGTTTTAATTGGTGACAATATTATATAATATTTTCTTACCTCTCTTTGATTTGTTGTAATGTTTATATCGAATATAAACTGTGCTTTCTCATTGCGAGTTTCATGTTTTATACAAAACTTTATCTTTTGCGAGTATAATTAATAAATTAACAAATACGTTTAGGGCTTATTATCTTTATTGCACCGATAGCCTAAACCAGCCTGTCAATTTACTCTATATCGATTGATTAATACCAGATTATTGTTAAAATTTATAACTTTTTGTCTTAAATAGATGAAAATTGTTGGCAACTAATCATGAAATAGCGTTAAATTTTAAGATTTTTATTGGAACTATTACAAATCACATTAATAAGGTGCGGTCAATTTTTCAACTAAGAATATTCAATTAACAATCTTTCGTGATGATATAATTTCTCAATGTTTGAAGAACTTAAATATAATTTGATCTTATTATTTAATAACTATTGGAAAATAAGTTAGAATGGAATAGTAGCAAGAAGAATACTCCAGAAACATGAAACCATACTGTGAAAAGCAGTAGCATATTGTAGAAATATTCCCGATGTGATCTATCGGTATTTTATGAGAGAATAAGATTTCTCGTACTATTTACTCCGAAATAAAATATGTAGTTATACTAAAAACAAATAGTTCAAACAATTCAAAATAAATAGCGGGAACTCCCTCATACACAGGATGTTCTAAATTATTAATTTATTTTAAGTAGGTAGTCATTTATTCGACAAAATATTAATTTTTAAATAAATCGACCTATCATTAAGATATTCGTCAATTTTATAGTAGGCTTTAATTTATGATCATAGTCAATAACACGCTTATGTTACTTTGTTAGATTTCGACGATGAAAATTGTTAGCAAACTTTGTTTACTTTTTTTATTCTATTATAGATAATTCATCTTATATTAATCCTAGTGATAATTTTATTTCTTTATCTAAGGATCCAACTGTGCGGCACAGGATTAAATAAAAAGTATACGAGCAAACATACATGCAAAGATATGAGTCAAGATAATCAGTAATATCATTGGTACACTCTGTATAACATCCTGTCAAGAGAATTTGTGGCAACGTGATTATTTTGGCATTATCAAGTTTGTCGTAAATATAGTGTGATTAGTGAGATTAATACAAAAATAAACGATATTACGGAAATGAATGGTTAGCCACATTTGTGCAATATTCACTAGCCACTTGCCCCGGATCTACTCGAGAAAAAAAGACGGGTTGCACTCCGGGAGTGCCGGCAGAAGTGAAAACTTGATTATTAACGTTGAGCATGTTTGATATTTTGGAATGGTATCCGTCTTACGCTTTTTCGATCAGGTCACGTGTCCTGACGCGAGTTTAAGAATTTATACCCATTACAGAAAAAGTGCTCAACGCCGCTAAAGAAGTTTTCACTTCAAAAAAGTAAAAAATAGAACTCATATTACTCCGAGGAAATGTTTACACTTTGATTTTATAGTCAAACATTTTAGAAACGTGATGTTTTATTTCTAGACTTAGGTATTACATACGCAGTGGAAAATATTATCTACTGCATGTCATAATCTATTATTTCAAAAATTATTGTCCTCTAACATTGAAAATTAACAACAAAAAAATGTTAAGGTGAGACGTCAAGTTTTACATTTTAAAGAACAGAATAGTATATCCATTTCTGAAATTTATCAATAATAACAAATACATAAAAATATAAATATATGAAGCTATAAAAGATTATCATTTATACGAATCAAGTTTATAGTTTAATTTTTATGGTTGGGAAAGTTTTTCAAACGCCGATTAAATAACACCAAACAAAATGTATATTATACTTAATATTTATTGACCATCAATTATTGTCACAGATAAATAAATCTAGTATATACATAATATTATTATTTATGGGTATTGTCAATGGTAATATATCAAAAGGTCGTGTTTAATACCTGTAATCAATCATTACTTCAATGATTATAAAAATTTGATATGCAAAAATAAGGCAAAAATATTTAGTTCAGATAAATTATTTAGTATTGTTTGCGTGGAATAGTAACACACATCCTTCAACATAAAGTTAACAGGGTTTTAAATTTTTGTATTAAGTGCAGTGAGTTCTTTTCTATAATAATTGTAATACAATGAGTATTTAAAAACCAGGTTAATAGAAGTAAGGTAATTTTAAAATAATATATTCCCATCGCCTCTTCAAAATGTTTTATTATTAGTATTTGCGTGAAAGAGTAACAAACATACATCCATCCTCACAAACTTTCGCATTTATAATATTAGTATGATTCTGTACCAAAAAAAGTTCTATATTATTTAATTTTATTTATTTTCTTTTTTATTATGCTGATAACATAACAATAATAATATCTCTCTCTATTGTAAGTCCCTCATGTCTGATGTTCGTGGTCAGCATCAGGCTTGTATCGAGCGGATGATTTACCTCCACCGGTCTCTGTCCACGGCGTCACTGACGACCGAGTAGAAATGAGTGACAGATGAGTTTTTGATTTGGTATGTCGATCGTGTTGGTGAACGACCGCGCGATCTTTTGCCCTCCGTGTTCCCAACCACAATCAATCTCTCCAGATTCTGCATCTGCGTATAATACAAGACATTAAAAATATTGTACAAAATTATACAACACAGAAGACGTTACTAACAATTAATCTCTTCCAGGCAACCTGCATATTGTAGGAAATTATTACCTACTACTTTTTCTAAGTAACTAAGTACAAACAAACTGAACAGAAAATATATTAAACTGGCAGGATGTGTGTCAAGGTGTCTGGTAGCTTTTTGTTAACGATTGTCACAGGTGTTCAATAATAATTTCTTTTGAAGGCTTGAAATATGTAATTTTATGATTATGTTTTTGTAAGTAAGTATATTTAATTTATTCTGGTGTTTTGTTAATAATTATTTTACTGACTTAAATTATTAATCGACGTTAGAACTTGATTTAAAATCATGAAACGAGTGTTTCAGAGCGCCCAGTAACCTAGGAAATAAAGTAAAGCTGACATTATGTGGTTAAGATGAAGCTTTCTACCGAAGATATCATTTTTAAATTCGGTCGATTGGTTTTTAGTTCAAATCATTTTTTGTTTAAACGCACATTCAACATAATAATTATTTTATAAACAAAACTAGCGGTCCGCCCCGGCTTCGCCCGTGGTACCTACATATGAAAAATAGATGTGGGCCGATTCTCAGACTTACCCGATATGCACAGAAAATTTCATGAGAATCGGTCCACCCGTTTCGGAGGAGTATGCAGACTAACATTGTGACACGAGAATTTTATATATAAGATTATTTTATAAATTCTACAACTAAACTGTCTTAAAATTTTCAGAAATAGACCATAAAATGAGATCACACGGGAAGCAGCAGCCTTCAAATAAAAGTCTGTCTGTCTGTTACTTAATCCCGCCTTAACTACTGAACCAATTTGCATGAAATTTGGTAAAGAGATATTTTGATACCCGAGAAAGGACATAGGCTACTTTTTACCCCGGGAAATAGGATAGGTCTTATCCCGGAAATCCCACGGGAACGAGAACTATGCGGGTTTTTCTTTGACTGCGCGGGCGAAGCTGCGGGTGGAAAGCTAGTATAGTACCTATAAGTTAAAAATAGTCGAACTGAGAAACCCCATTTTGTTTAACTCTATGACAATCTTATTTTTCTTCCTCATTATAATATTAGTTTAGACAACCACTAATGCTTCATTATTTACTAACCCGACAAAAGTTTTTCAAGATTGTTCACAGTAATTTTGATAAGGTAAGCGCTGACTTTGTAAGAGCAGAGTTAATGTTGTTTCGCAGTAAATGCTGGGTAATTGCTGGCCGGAATGAGATTAGTCTGCGGTGGATGGTTTAATTAATTTCTATAGCTCTTTTGTGTTTATAAGAATTTGGACACAGTTGGTTATGTCGGACGTTTGCATAACGCTGCAGTTTAATTTCCATTATTCGAGTTTTTAAGCGAAATTAGTTAATTTGGAAACTAATTTGTGATCATTTTAACAACTGAGATTTTTCTTATTTCTACGTTTTCTGGTAAAATGAAAGGTAAGAATGTAAATAGAAGGATATAAAAATTCGTGTTGTTAGAAGAAATAAGGTAAGGGAAGGTAGTCACTATCTGTCTCAGTTATAATGTATCAAAATTGTCGGAACATATACACCATCTCTATATGAAAGGGATGAAATAATATTATAATATATATGATTTATGTGAAGGTCGATAGCAAAATGTTCTAGTTCTCCTGGTAGACGTAGAAATTGAAAAAAATCTCTTCTTTGCCCATTGTAAGAAATTATCAGTGCGACAGATATAAAATGCTCAGTACCAATAAACAAAATTACGGTGGAAAAATAATGCAAACAATAATTTATTTAAATACTGCCAAATCACAAAATAGCCAAGACTCCAGAGACAGAGTTAAACTTTGCCCGAAAGAAAATATAATACTGAACCTAAAGTCTGGTCAGAATAAGAACATGACTTTCGACCTCACCATTCAACCTGGTAATTTTTGAAATGAAAGATCTTCACGCGTTCAGAGTAAAATTTCAAGGTCTGCATGCATCACCGTCACGTCATGGAGACTGAAGTAAAGTAACGATTTTGGTATCTTTGAACCTTGCTAAAGAAGCTTCACTTCTTACATGTGTGCTTGGCAACACGCTCTTTTTTCACATTGTATTACTTCTCTGATTGAAGCAACCAGAGATTCTTTTTAACCAACGATCGAATCTCGTACTGATCTGATAATTGAAACCTACTCAAAAGCACTTAATTATTAACAACAAGTTCGGTAGAAGCGTTAAAAGGAATTTGTTTTCAATTGCTTTCCTTGTTCAAATGGAAGTTGGTTTATTTCTATTAAGAAGTTAGTGATAAAGTTTCTTTTGTATGTCTTGAGATCCTTTCGACCTTTCAGTGTAGTAATGGGTAGCTCTTAAAAGGTTGCGAGTTGATTTCTGGAAATTTTAAATTGGAGTTACCTGTACTTGGTGTTGTTGGTTTCTATTTTGTTTTTTACAGATCTTACTTTTAACAAATAATGTTTTGTACGTATCAAGTTCTTTATGTAATATAACCTGTGTTGTGAGTCTGGAAAGTATAGGCACTTCTGCATGTTGAAATGAAGAAATAAATAAATTTCTATTCAATCAGATTTCTTATTATTTCCATTTTTCATATACATTATGTTTACTATAAAATGTATCCATTAAATGAAAAGAAAAAATCCGTATCTCTATACTATGGAATTCAAAATATATTGCTTCTACAGAAAGTAGATCGTCGATGTAATTCAATTACTTATCCTCGTAGTTGGCTTTTAAATTTAACAAGGCGCAAGGGAAAATAAAGTTTATAAAAGGTTGAATGTCTCCACGACCCTTTGTGAAAGTAGAGGTGTTTAAGTTTCCTACGAATTATGTATCATATCTTACGGTGTTAACCTGAATCGGAGTTTTTGATTGTTAAAACTGTATTCATTCTTTTACTTTTTGAAACAAGAATCGTTAATCATGATTCCATGAGTAAAATTATAGTTTAAATAATTTTTGATGAATTACAATATAATAAGAAATAATGAATACTAATGCATTTTGAAATGTGATAACCTTTTATTGATTTTTATTAACATATAGATTTATAATTAACTAACTTTCCACTCGCGGCTTCGCCCGCTTTGTCTAAAATATAATAATTTATATACTAAAACCTTCCTCTTGAATCACTCTATCTATTAAAAAAACAGCATCAAGAGAGCTACAGATAAAACACTCAAATCAATACTTTGCGTGAAACAGGCGCCACAGACTTATAATATGATCTACCTAAAAATAAGATGATCAATGACGTGCAATGCAAATGCACGAATGGCCAAGCAAATGACTTTTTAAAAATAGATTTACATCAATACCCTTTTTGCATATCAATTAAGTCTCTGACATGAAATAAAAGATTACTACTTCTTTTGGATTAAATGATATTATGACGTCACAATATTATGTCGTTGAGTCCGATCCTATTTTTAATTTGATTGCATATTTTCTTATCGGTGTTATTAGCTTAAACAAATGAATGCATCTAAATATAAATTTGCATTTTTAATAGAAACTGTTTTTATCAGATAGTGAGTAGTATTGAGGAAGCCAATAACTATAATATAAATTGGCAGTAACTTAATAATGAAAAGTGCTTGCCAACAGAAAATGTAATTTTTTATCGTATTGCATAATGCCATAATCCTTCAACTAATTTTAAATACAGCATTAATTAAAATTGTAAAATTCCAAACTATAAATAAAAATCGAAACATAAATAGTCAAGTATTTATTCAAATATGCACCATTGTATTGATCGAAATACCTCAATGGGAATTGTCACAGCGTCTCAAAACGGATGATTGAAAGTAGGAACTAGATGTTTTAAAAGTTTAATACAAAAATGTACTTATGTTACTTAACAAACCATCTAATATTTGAGTGTTCTCAGTTCCTACAGCTAAATACTGGTATTTAGTTGAGTTGTTCAGGGAGGATTTGAGCGGGGTCGACGACGATGGGAGCGGGTGCGGGGAGGGTGGGGGTTCCGATTTCTGCGGGGGCGACTTCAACAACGTCAACGGGTTTCACGTCGACGACATCAACGGGCTTAACGTCGATCACATCAACGGGTTGAACATCGATCACATCAACGGGCTTAACATCGATCACATCAACGGGCTCAACGTCGATCACGTCCACGGGTTCGGGGATGAGCTCAGGGACGATTGCGGGGCCAGCTTCGGGAGCGTCAACGGGGATCTCGATGACGTGGCTCTTGGAGTTGATGTTGATGATGACTTGAACAAGGGGGCTCTGTTCTTGAGCGGCAACTTCGGGGTCGATGATGGCGGGGCCAACGGAGATAGGCTCATTGTCAATGATGGCAGGGCCTACGGAGATGGGCTCATGGTCGATGACGGCAGGGCCTACGGAAATGGGCTCATGGTCGATGACAGCGGGGCCTACGGAGATAGGCTCGTAGTCAATGATAGCGGGGCCAGGGTTGATGACTTCGGGCTTGACGATGCCGGGTCCGACGGCGATCTCTTCAGGCTCGATGACCACGGGGCCAGCGCTCTCGGGGATGAGGCGGGCAGGGCCGGCGAGGGCCACGGCGAAGCAGGCTGCGAGCACTAGGAATTTCATTTTGATCTGTAACGGAAAATGATTATTAGTTTATGTCTAAGATAAGGGAATATAGTAAAGAACAAATGATCAAGGGATATGCTTAGATCTTGATTGGATAATTTAAGTGCAAGATATTATATAATGAAAAAAATTGTTATGAATGAAAAATTAACTACCACAAATTGGAGTTATAGGAAGGAACTAAATTGCGAATGAAATAAGAAACACCGTAATTTGTATAAAACAGGGTCGTAAGAAAACATTGCAAATATTACAATTTTACTTACCACTGTTGTTTTCAAATTATGTTATTCCTAATGAAAAATTTCATTATATACGAAAATATTATCGTTTAAAAGGGATTTACTGATGTTTAGATTAAGAGATAAAGGCTGATATCAATTTATTGCTCTTAATAACTTTGGAAAGATAAAAATGATTGATCCGTTTTTAAGTAGGGATATCTTTATAACTCTTTCTATTCGAAGAATAGATGCTGATAATTCCTCATAAAAGCATCTTGGCGGCAAACAGTAATAACGACGCGACACATGTTTTATTAATATAAGCTCCTTCAATATGTATTTTCGTTAAGCTTATTTAGACAGACAATACTTTTGACATATCTTTATTGTTATTATTATTTATAATGCAATATATGACTGACGATTGATAACGAAAGTCATGATCACTTTCCTAAGACCTAGCTTTAATTATATTTTATTTAAATCCGTCCTTTTAAATTAATATTAAACTCTTTCTTTTTTGTATCACGTTAATTTTTCTACACAAAAATCTTATAATAGCTGTTGCGCTTCTAGAAGTTACGACTATTCTAATAATTATTAAGTCAAAAAATCTTACACTGTAACTATTTCAAAATAATCACTTCGATAGGTAGTACCTAGCTTACAAAGAATGGCAATAGTTAAGAGAAATTTCCCAAAAATGCACAATCGCAATGACTTTTCTCAATCTGTAAAAAAAAATATAAGTTTTCAGTTGCCTGCCTGCTTTTGTAACAGTTACTTACATTATTTTTTGCATATATCTTAGGATAAAAAAATGTAAATGTGTTTCTTCTTACTTATATCTATTCTATAGTGGTGTATGAAATCTCTTTATTTCTCATAGCAAGTAGGGATTTTCTGAATGAAGGCTTGAGGCGATTGGCCTTGTACCTATACAAAAAAAAATATTACGTTAATTGCGTCATAAAATATTTCTTTGAAGTTCGCGATTGTTCCTCTATAATTCTTTGTTTCAGGAAATTAAATATCGTTTACTAAGATATCTATTACAAAGCCGATAATGTCCACGTAATAAATCCGAAGATTAAATGATACTAACATATGATTAAGAACGATTCTTCGACGGTAGCGCTCTTACAGGTCCTAACCATATACCTATTATGTATTGTAAAAATATATTTAAAGAAAATGGTGCCCTATTGTACTTTAGTGCATTCAAATAGGCTGTGGGTAGTGTAATTTCTGGAACACCTAATACAACAAAATGTAAACTTTAATGCATATAAATGTGGGGTGATATTTTCAGTGATTGACTGTCATCGATGAGCGACTGTTGTGATAACAGACGATCCCACTATCCCACTTTTAATCCCAGTGTGTTTTATCTGCTTGTGTGTGTGTGAGTGTGCGTTTTTGTATATGTCTGTAAAGTAACATTATATTATGTGTATGCTTTTGTCAGCTATATCAAGATACAATTTGAATAGGTTTAATAAATTATAACAATACCCAATATATTTGATATACTATACTATATAAAAATTAAGAAAATTAACGAAAATACCTACGGAATGGTAAGCGATACATTATTAAATAGAAAATCAATTGCTGTGCGAAATTTCGCCAGGTGTCCTATATTTTAACAAAGAAGATTCACCAAATGATATGAGAAGATTCACAAAATGCTTTAACTAACTTAGAAATATCTGATTCAATCATAGTAGTAGTAGTGGCGAATAGATATATTTGATACAATAATTATAATCCATTGATAGGTAGATATATCACGTATTTGCTATGACCGCAGAATGTTGCCATATCTGGTATTCAGGTAATTGGTATGCAGTGGAAATGTACAATTATATCGAAGGTCAGGGACGTTGTTTAATTGAACTAGTTCTAACCCAAACCTCCCTTCGTATTATTTAATTAAAAATGTATAATAATTGTTGATACTGACAGTACTGAAGAGATGACAATTTTTATTATTATAGGAAGCTTCTACAGGGATGAGAATGATACGATAAAATAATGCATGCAATAAGAGAATTTGTGAAAACGACATCACAAAGTTTTAATTTTTAAGGTTCAGTGATTTTATAAGTGGCATGTTTTGTTTATATTTCAATTGCATATCAAGCAGGTAGAGATAGGAGCGAGATCACGAGATGTTAGTTTAGATTCTTGATACTTCCGTAATTATTTAGGGTCTGCGAATCTTAGGTAAAATTTAATTTGTCCTGTTTACCATTGCTCCTTTGTAGCACTATTCACATACGTAGGTAGTTACTAGGATATTTTATATGGTTCAATATTAAACTGTCTTTTACAATTGCACCTACCTACATATTTTCATAATAAACATGCACAAAAACTTCCACACTGTGCTAATATCACTGTAGTCAATAGGCATAATGTTTAATATAAAAATTTCACCACTCCACCATTAAAGTGGTCAGAACATTATTCATAACGAGGTTTAATTAATTCTAACGCAATAAAAACGGTTCACAATTGTAATATTTAAAAGTTTTATTAAATACAATTTCGCAATCAGAGCATTGCGGTGTTTATATTGCATTTTCAATTTCAAAGGAAAATCGAGTAATTGAAAATAACAGTTTAATTAACCCATTGACCACCGTAAGGCCCGATCGGGGCGCGACACAATAGATTTTCTATTGTGTCTGTGATTCCGAGGACTGATGGATTAATGGCCTTAATAATATTCAGGGATATACGAGTGGTTTCACTCGCAGGTGTAGATGATATCGGTGTATCTGCAGTTAGCCCTCGACCTGATCGTATCTGCATCGATCTATTATAATTTAGTCCGAGAGCCGGTTGACTCTTTTTGTAAATAACTAAATAGTTAAATAGGCGCTAAATTTGAATTGTATTGTTTCTTTTAATCAATTCTTATTTAACTCAAAAGCTGCTACAAAGTAAGAAAGAGGAACATATAAATAAGTATTTATAATGTTCTTTATGGATATGTAAATTGTGTGTGTGTTTGTAAAGGAAATAAATTAGTTATTTAATATGATACTTTTTATTTCAATCCCTTCATTCCTTAAACTTACATGCTGATGATATTTCAAAACCCGTCGTAACTTAGGATTCAATTTTAAATGAAAATAAAAGCAAGTGGAGCTATTGCTATTGTTTTTTTTTTAATTTAATATTTTCAATTTCAGTACCATTAAGATATAGATAACAATACAAAATTATAAGCTTAACTTCAACTTAATCTTTATGCTCATCATATAAATTTACGAAGCACTGCTTCTACGCATAAAGATAAATAATGAAAAGAAATTATATTGTCACAAGACTAATAACATTTCTTATTCAGCTCTTGGTCTACGTTTATATAAAATGACTTAACAGACCCAGCTCTGTATTATCCAAGGAAAGTGGAGTTTGCATTCGATTTGCGAAATCCAATCGTTGCGTCCAATCTTTAACAGCTCCATTTAAATAGATAACGTTGTATTGTTTCATTAGATTATGGTATTAGGAATGTATTGATAGAAATAATATTTCATTAGATGTAAAGGGTATTAAGTATTGACCGCCTCCTTGGTACAGTGGTTGAGGCGTGAGCGTAGAACCGAGGAGTCCTGGGTTCGATTCCCGGTGGAGATGAAGAAAAAATAACGTCGGTCTGGCAGGACACTGGAGAAGGCTGATCAGTGATCACCTACTTGTCCCTAAAGAAAATCGATCAGTAAAACAGATGTATAATACATCTGCCCCTTACCCCACTAGGGGACATGGGACTTCACTTATTAAAGGGTATTAAGAATGTAGTTATAGAAAGGATGGAATGTTTGAGATTATTGCATGAATCGCTATGAAAATAAAGGCAATCAAAAAATGAATTATAGGTAATAAAATATAGATAGTAGGTACATTTTGTACAACGATGAAGATAATATAGAGCAAAAAATAATATAATAAAAATTTTATTTTATTAATTATTGTAAACTTTACATTTTTGTTTTTACAGTTTTTCAGATTTGCTGCGTAGCCTTATGGCCACCAAGTTCAAGATAATTGTTTGATTCTGACATAGATTGCATTTATATCAAAGGAACATAAAGCTAGAGCTAGAGCATTCTTTCGCGATTTTTTAGTGTAAACGATAACTCGTATTCAGTGTTGTTCAGTATAAAAACATTGCATAGAATCTTTTCGAAACAACGAAAGAATGCTCTACGCTTGACACTAATAGAATTTGACATAGTGGGGTTAAAATGACCAAATACGAATAAATGCACCGTTACAGTATAATATACCTACTTATTTTGGTTCAGCATAAACATCGAAAATTATTATAAACTAGCGGTCCGCCCCGGCTTCGCCCGTGGTACATATTTACGTTTTCTCTACATAAAAACCATCCTCGTACTTCAAGGAATATAATAAAAAAAGAATTATCGAAATCGGTTCAGCCGTTCTCGAGTTATGCGCTTACCAACACATTTTGCGATTCATTTTTATATATAAGAAGATAAATAAGTTACTGCATATCTAACCAGATGGATGGACTTTTAGTTAAAAAACTATTGTAGAGCTTTATCAAAGGAGCAGTCCTTTTTATAATTTAACAAATATATAATTTTGATCTCATTAGTTTTATAGTCGACAGGGTCGCGTGTCAAACTAGTATACGAATATATGTAATATGACAAGCCGATAACAATGTGAAATGTGAATTTTCAATGCTGTTAATAAACTCTGATAACATAGCTTCCGGCCAGTGTTCAATGTTATTTGCTAACATCGATAACGAAATAATGTTGTTTACTGTACTAAAGTAAATAATACGTTAAGGGTAATATACTAGCGACCCTTCCCGGATTCGCTCGTAGCAATTAGCTTATGTTAGTCAAGGTAAATTTATTGAGCGGGGTTGTGAAATGTCTTTATTAATTACGATATTATAAACGAAATATATTGCAATGGTAATAGGTAATGTTCTAAGGTAAAGTCTTTGGTTATTAGTGCTTATAGTGTTTAAGTGAAACTTTGGACTTTTTTTTAGCTGGTAATAAAAACATATAAATCAATTTGTCATTTTAGGACAAATGGACTTTGAAGTTAGATTTAAAAGAAAAACAAGTAGTTATGTGATATTATATCATTCGTGTAGTAGCTCAATTCACACTTTTTATGTTGATTAATGTAAAATTTGTTTTGTTATTCATACAGCCCATTCATTTTGTTTTAAACAAGCTCACTATAACTAACATATACATTTTTGCTGTCCATTTAAATAAGTATGCCTTACAACCCTGATATCCAGCCTTAGTATCTAAAGCTAGAGTCCAACTGAAGATTCAAATTAAAACACCTTCCAAGATATAAAAATGCCCATAAACTTCGCACCCAATACGAGTAGCAATACCGTTTCATAATGAAAGCGTTCCGATGGTCTAGATTCAACTGTTTGACATCTGCACAGCTCAGCTAGAATTTTTGATCAAAGCAATTTGGCGTGTGATTGAATCGGTAATGGCCGGCAGTTGATTAGAGTTGGCACATTGGAACTTGGTTGACAATTTCGGCTGAACATTTCTTTAGGTTTTATAATGACCGCTTTACTTACTCTGCTTAGTTTATGATTAAAACCTTGCTTTTGGAATGTATTTATGTTGAACCCAACGACGGCGTGCTCTACAAATGTTATTGAAAGTTAATAAATTTTATGGTCACTCGATTAAATTAGAAAGTGGTTTATCAGATCAATGCGTCTGAAACAACAAAAGCTCAAATTCTGCTACCCTTTACGTAGTTTTATATAAGGTTGGGTCGCCTAAGATCGGACGCATATGCCGAAAATTTTATACGTACTGTATTTTTTATTTTATTTCTCATGATTCGATGTCGTTTTTCTGTTGCGGTCAACTGTAAATTGATGACAAAAGAATATTGTTTAACCCCTAATTTTTTGGTTTGCGTAGATGCTATCTATCTAAGCAAATTTAGAGCCTAAAAAGCAGACTTTTTTCGACTTACCATAGTGAAGAAAATAACAGTTCGGCCGAAGATCGGACTATGTAGTATCTTCACTTCTATGCGTTTAATAATAATGTTAACATTAGGAAAACATCCGGACTTACGTCCATACATTGAGCATCAATGATTGAGTCAGGAAATTCCTCAAAAAATTTGACAAAGAAGTTTTTTTTTTTATTGCGTTTTTTTAGTCCGGTCTTACATCCTCATCCTAATTAAGTTTCTCAAACTTTTATCCTCCGTGTTCTAGGACTAAATAATGAAAATGTACCTAAGGTCTGATAGTCATAGCGTCATTGGATAGTTAAATATATTAAAAGTTAATAATTATTGCGCATTATTGCATAAGGCGCAGTCAAGAGCTAAACTTCGGTCCGATCTTCGGCATTGGGAGGGAAGATCGGATCTTGGGTTGTGAACGTCCTAGGCGTAATCAAAGTATACAGATGGAAAGAGGATTCGCTAATTCTGCCCCAAAATAATTAATTACATTATTTCAATGAAAGTACTCTCCACAATGAGCCATCAAAATTTTGTAGGTAAGATCGGATCGACGATTTTCGCCACAAAATACACCTTTTCTGCTGAATCACCTGTGTACACGTCCCGTCTGGTCGCTGGCCGGCCGCAGAGTGAAGAGAGGGGCAGAACAAAATGGCGGATCTAGTAGTGTTGGTAGCAGTAGAGAATATTGCCTAGTTTGCGAGTTATTCCATGCATCCGATCTTATGTCACATCCGATCTTAGGCGACCCAACCTTACTTATTGTTTTTTAGTTGCAAATAAGGAAAATAACATACACCGAGATTCGAACTTCTCAGACTTTAAAAAGTTAACATAATTTTTGAACAATATTCTTTACTATGAGAACAGCGGTAGACCAAACTGTTAAAGCCATGCCTTTTATCTGCATTGTTATCTTAATAAATAATTACATTAATAAAAAAATATAGTTAAAATCAGTACCTAAGTATAAATTCTCCTTTATGAATAGTTCAGCTATTAATATAAAAAGTTACGCCAATCGACTGTCACTTAGCACAACGTTGCGATAGGAAAATCATCCCAGTGGGATCGAGCCACGTTGATGTTAATAAATTCTTTTAATACTGTGCTAGGAACAACATTTACAAAGTTTCTATTATTTTTATCTACCTATAACTTTAATATAACATTTAATCATGAAATAGAAAAAACTATAAAAACCATTTAAAAATTCTTAATAAGAAATGTATTAATTAAACACAATGTATGTAATTTTAATTTTACCATACACAATAATTATATCATTCTACATTAAGTCATTTAAATTGAACAATTCAAGAGTTTTCTGTAAAAAACAAAGCTTAGAAAATAATGTATTATTAATATTAATAACACAATCACAATAGACTATCGTAAAGGTGTCTACACCATATTGTATTTAAAGCTTTTGAATATACATTACAAACCATAGATACATATATATATTTCTCTGTTATTAAACACTAGATTTCCGCCCGCGGCTTCACCCGCGTTTTCAAAGAAAAACCCGCATAGTTCCTGATCCCGTGGGATTTCCGGGATAAAACCCTATCCTATGTGTTAATCTAAGTTACCCTCTATATGTGTGCTAAATTTCATTGTAATCGGTTTAGTAGAATTTGCGTGAAAGAGTAACAAACACACGCACACACACACACACACATCTTCACAAACTTTCGCATTTATAATATTAGTAAGATTTCATTGCATTATAATTAAATGCAAACAATAGTAGTGGTTATAACTCTGATCCTTTTTCGATTAGTAAGATAAGGAAAACGTAAGTATAACTCAGATCTCGAAAATTTAACTTTTTATTAAAACAATTTTTAGGACAAAGTCTTATTGCGTTCACAGCTGTCGATAAGGGTCGAAATTGATGATTTTAAAATGCGACGATAATATTATTAAAGATTTATTATACTTCATATTGACTGATAAGTTTAAAATGAAGAAATAATCCAATTAAGTTTTAAATTTATGATTATATGAGGTAGCATAAATGCACTTATCTTATAAAACCATAATAAAGAAATTAAATTTTCGTCGATATTACGCAACTCCCAAAAAATGTTTGAGTTAGTGTATGTTTCTATTCTGATATGTTTGTGTGTAACCTGTGTGTGTAACCAACGCAGTTAGACTCGATTTTGACCCAATTTAAGGATTTAATTCAAACTTAAAGAGGTAATCGCGAATCTTTAATAAAAAAGTTTAATTGTCTCTGAAACAAACTTCTCAAATCTATACTATGGAATTCTTTAAGTAATTATTAAGCCTATTCTTTCTTCAAATATACCTGAAAGAGACAGATTAGTTACTGTAATTAATCAAAATATTATTTCTTTTAAATAAGTTTCTTCCTGAAAGCTGCTCTTCGGGAAAAATTAATTTGTTACAAAAGAAGGGTTAATCAAAGTAAGTAGAAGTTATGTGGTAATATTTATTAAAAATGTCTGAAGTAAATACTGGATTAACGTAATATTTTAATAGGTTATTGTGTCATGATTAACATGGAGTTTATCCGCTTGAGGCCGTCTAGCGGCGCGTGAGCTGTGACCCACATTAGGATTATTTCTAATCACTACAAAATTATCACTTTACATCGTATTTTTATGCTGCTAGAGAAAATAAACATATTGTGTTTTTTCTTTAAAAATATACATCTTTAATTAATTTTTTTTTTCCAGATTTACGAATAATATTCATCATTTATATTGTTTATGATTATGAAATAAGTGCCTATATGTATTTTGATCCCCTCCAAAAATTATTGACCAAATAACTTATGATCCAGTAAGCTATGTAGTATCACTACATTTGATCTTGGAATACGACTTTTTCATTGAAAGCATTTGACCAATATTGCTTATCATCAAACCATCTTAGTATCCCTAATACAAAAACATTATCTGTCACCAAATTGTTCTGGAACCTTCTAAATTCCATTCTCATCTGCAATGACGCTACAATATAAATCCTTTAAAATGACCGCTCATCATAAATTACAAACTCCGCAGTGAAGACGTCCCAGTATATTGTTTTATAACGCTTTACCTCAGATGAGTTACGACATGTTGTCCTATTCTATTACATGGCAAAGACCTTTGTAGTGGTACAAAGGAATGATGTTTGCGATTTGCAATCAATTTATAGGGTCTGCTGTAAGATATGGGGCAACTACCTCATGTCCATAGGTGATTCATTCATGACTGGCCGGTTGGCTTGGTTCGTAGTGACCCTGCCTTCCAAGCCAGAGGTCGTGGGTTCGATTCCCACCCAGGGCAAATATTCGTGTGATGAACATAGATGTTTGCTCTGTGTCTGGGTGTTAATTATCTATATAAGTACATATTTAAAATTATATATGTATGTTTATCAGTTATCTGCTTTTCATAACACAAGCGAAAAACTTAGTATGGTATCAGATCGTGCCGTGTGTGAAAAATGCCCTGAAATATTTATTATTTATAGGTCACAGATGTAGAGCTGATGGCATATAAATTCGTTTCTATGCTAAGCAATGCAAAAAAGGACTGATTTTTAGTTTCATTGTCATTAACATTTAGTAAAATATCGTTTAACAGAAACATTCATAAGTTGATTGAGAAAAATGTGTCAAAGCTGTGTTTTCAAATAAATTACTGTTGATTATATCTTTTCTATAAGCACAAGCACTAAAATGAAGACTATTGAAGCCTTCATTTCAGTTAGATTTCACTGTACACTATCTAAATTATGTGTCAAATAAAATTAAATTACTAACAATTTTTTTCGTCTAACGAGAAGCTTTTTTGTTGACAAAAGGGAAGCGCTAATGGTAAGCTAAAATGTAGCCTAAGATTGAACATCGGAAAACACACGTAGATTCAGAAAAAATGTTCCAGTGACTTTTTTTTATTGTATGATATATTGATAGATACAAGCGCTTGACCACGATCTCGCCTGATGGTAAGCTGAGATGTGGTCTAAGATGGAGCGCGCCTCCCTAGAAGTGACTAACTAACTTTTGACTTGCTGTTCGAATTAAGCTTCTTCTCTACCTTAAAGCGCTTTCACCCACTCCTTACACCACAATGTAAATTCGGCGACGTAATGGAGTGTCGTGCAGGTAACGAGGTTGGGATCAGCGAGCCGTTAGTTTGAAGCGCTTTAATCATCGTTGCAGCGCTAAATGGTGCTGTGAACGTTGATATACTAGTTAGTAATGAAAGCTGAAAACTGGACAAGGGATATTGCTGCTTTGAGGGGTCGCTGTTTTTAAAAACTATCTTGAAATATTTTTTATTAAATGTATTTAAAATCGAATTACATTTAAAAAATTAAATATAAGGAATCTTAGTTTAGTTTTATGATTTTTCAATCCATAGTAATATTATCAAACGTAATATTTGTGACGATATAAAGGGTAATCTCTGGATCTACTGAACCAGTTTTAATAGTAATTTTATCTGTTATCTATTAGATGTATTTTTTATGCCGTGTCATCCGGGGCAGAGTCGGTACGAGTGGCTAGTCTATTATAATAATAATCAGTAGAACAATTATTATTACAGATATTCTTACCATATTTATAGTAATTTATTTATTAATTCATTGATAGGATAAAATATATTACACGACAGAACGTATTCCGGTCCATACTCTAGCCTATAAAGATAAATAATCTTAAATAATTGGTATTTTATCTTCAGCGTAAATGAAGACGAATGCCGTAATTACTGGAGCGTAATATAACAGGCTTACTTGCGTGTTTCGATGTATTTCATGGGAAATTATAGGATATTTACTTATTTTCGCGGAAGGGTAAATAAGACGTATCGAGAAATAAATAGAATGACGTAGAATATGAAGATGTCTGGTATGAAATATGTGATTGCAATATATGTATAGGATTTGTATTTAGGTAAATAACAATTATTCCCTTGAAACAAACTTTTACTTGTGTAAATCGTAATTATAACATTATATTTTTTCTTCGGCTACTTAATCGCAGTTTAAAAAAATGGGGGATTTAACTGCTCAGTTTCATGAAAAATTTAAAATAATAATATAATATACCTATTCCTTAACAACAATATTTGAACGTCGCAATAAATCCATAAAAGAATACATTAAACTCCTACACGAGAATTATAAATATCTCACGTACAAATAACATAATAACGGTAATAAATAGTCGTATCTGGCTATCTCCCATAAATTATTTATACCTAATTAATAGTACTCTGCTGATTTATTGGGCAGATTGTCTTTGAAATCGTACTATTTAATGGTAGTGGTTGTAAAATATTGTGTATATTTCTATATTTATCTAATACTAGCTTATCGCCAGCTTTGTCTAAAACCTTTTAGACAAAGCGGGCGAAGCCGCGGGCGGTAAGCTAGTTGTTTTATACTATGTAGTGATAATATGTAAATAAATTCTAAATTATAGAACTATATATTATTTCAAAGTTCGTAAACGTAAATATAATAGTAAACATTTCGTCATTGGGTACTACTTTTCCAAATTTATTTTTCCTCGATAAATGGGCTATCTAACACTGAAATAACTTTTCAAATCGGACCAGTAGTTCCTGTGATTAGCGCGTTCAAACAAACAAACTCTTCAGCTTTATAATATTAGTATAAATAGTTGTATAGATACTAATATCATTGGAAGAAATTGTAGGTATAAAGACTGAATTTTTAGACGGAAATGAAACATAATCCAATATGAAGTTATTATAAATTGTAGTATGTATAATAAAACGATATAATTTTAAAAACAATACAACATTAGTGCGTATTTTAGTACGTAATTTAGTGCGTAATACGAACAAATTCACGAGTAATGTAGTTACCCTTTATACTGTTATAAGTGTCAAATTATCTAAATTCTACGAAAATCTTCCTATTGAGAATTCTATAGTTGATAATGGAATAAAATTCGCACGTGGCTAACATGGTGTAACCTAACCTATGACCGCTTTTGATTGCATGTACTTTAGTTACGATTTAGAAATTAGAACAAAACAAAGAGCCTTATTATGTGGTCACACACTAGATATATAGTATACTTACATAAAATATTCCCTACAAAGGTAAGAACTTTATTTAACCCAAGTCTATAACATGCCATAATCATTATAGCCCAATTAAAAACTCCAAAAGGTTGCAAATTTCAATGAAACTCAAGAACGAGTATCTCTAATAGAAATACTCAACTTAACGAAGTTCCTTGATCGGAGCCATGTTAACTTTGTTAAATAGAAAAACATGCTTGAAACCACTTGTGGGTAAAACTTTTTATCTCCGATCAGCTATGATCACGTAAGACTGCAAAATTACCTTCCTTTTGTAGAAAATTTAACAACCAATAATGTTAGTAGAGTCAGCTTTTGATATTGTTACTTACAGGCTGCATTTTATTTAGGAATATAAGTGGAATTTCTATGCAAGATTTTATATTGTACATGTCACTGTAAACAGCAGGTACATGATAACATATAGACTATATATATTACAAGCGAAAAATATATTAATTGCACCAGAAATACATTTGTCACAATCCCAACTTATATTTAAACTAGCTGCTCCGCGCGGTTTCACCCGCGTGGCTCCACTCCTGTTGGTCGTAGCGGGATGATATTATATACAGTATAACCTTCCTTGATAAATGAGCTATCTAACACCGAAATAATTTTTCAAATCGGACCAGTCGTTCCTGAGATTAGCGCGTTCAAACAAACAAACAAACTCTTCAGCTTTATAATATTAGTTAATAGATGCGTACGTGACTATCTGTTTGCCTTTCTTTATTATTCTTTCAGGATTGAAAGACTGAATAAATATTGATAATACGTATTTGGTAGTCAGATAGTCTAGATTCTCTGCCAGGACACAGGCTAGTTTTTCTAAAAAAAAGCGGATGGCGTGTGAAAAAGAGGATGGAAATGTCACAGGATAACGTGAAATGCATACAGGCTAAGCCGCGGGCTAAAAGCTACTTTTCTGTAAAATATTTGGTCGAGAGGCGAGATTCGAAACGTATCTTCACATAACCATGAAGAGTGTTTCGTATATACGCGCTAATATAAGGATTTTCTGTACCAATTGAAAAAAAATTTACCGTTGGATAGGTACGTGATCCCTGAGTGCTGTAGACTATATTTGTATCAAAGTAGTAGTACGGTAGTAAGTAGCTACGGGTGAAGCCGGGTCGTACACGCGTCACAGCTAGTTTTGATAATAATTTTAATAATAACATAACGCCTTACATAACGCACATATGCGTCCTACATCGGAAGATTCTAATTCACAAAATAAACAATATTTAAAGCATAATAATCGGTTGTTAGCTCACAAAATGTCATGTCCGACGGCTGTTTCATTCGTGAAATCGGCTTTGAAGGTGATAAATTAATAAGCGTTCCCGAGCAATGAACGCCTACCTCTGTATTGCAAACAGAATTTGGCTTCATCAATAATTGAGTTCGTCAATATTTTGTCAAACGCGAAGCGTTGGATTCCTTTTTTTTGGGTTGCATCGATAGCCCGTGGTTTTCCAATCTATTGTTGTGTTTTAAAGAGAATTTTTAATAAATTATCCTGACAAAAGTTAGCATCGTAGCTCGTATTCTTAAGTTGGTTGTAAAAACAGATGAAATAGAGATAGAACATAGCAGTGCATAGCAGTACAAATACAAATAGTACTCGGATAAAAAGTAAGCTATATTCAAAGCTGGAGCAAAACCACGCGTCAACACTAGTACATCATTACATAACTAAAAATGTGGTCTCGGACACACTTTATAACATTCCTTTGAGCCAAGTTGTGTATCGCCTGAAGCGAATTTGCAAGCGGAGAAAATTTCCTATTTATTGTATGATTTCCCTTAGGGTTCAACTCTTTCTATTCAGCTGTTAACAGCATGGAATTATTCTTTAACAGTGTTAACGTCCAGATTATTAAACGGTATTAGTTCAACCTGCTTTTTAGTTGGAGTTCTTTTGTATGTTGCATTTTAAATGAAATTGGTTGAATTTTTTAAATTATGATTTTTTGAGATGAATGAATTCGTTGTTGTTTTATAGCATATTATATTTATTGATTTGATTCTTATCCTATAATATGTTCATCTAGAACAATAATTGAATAAAACAATAAATTACTGCGTTTATATACTGCGTTCTGAGTTCTGACGATCAAATATAAAAAAAAACTACGTATTTTAGGATTCTTGACATAACTTTCATTTTATCTTAATACTAGCGGTCCGCCCCGGCTTCGCCCGTGGTACATATTTACGTTTTCTCTACATAAGAACCATCCTCGTACTTCAAGGAATATAATAAAAAAAGAATTATCGAAATCGGTTCAGCCGTTCTCGAGTTATGCGCTTACCAACACATTTTGCGATTCATTTTTAGGGTTCCGTAGCCAAAATGGCAAAAACGGAACCCTTATAG
>CAJQZN010009070.1:0-17063 GCA_907164685.1 Colias eurytheme | reverse complement strand
CCCTTTCACACCTAATAGTTAAGTTAATGTTCATACTGAAATCTCCACGGGATCGGAATCTCTTCTTGGCTGGGACACGAGCTTCCTATGAGGGTACAGTACAGGCCACAATACACAACGCTGGCCAAGTGCGGTGTAAAAAAATCTACAATATTATGCAATTAAAAGATTTTTTACAAAAATTTAAATTTCCTTAACAAAAACAACACAGGGATTAAACTTACATATAACATATTATTGTAACAATATTTAAACAATATCGATTAAATAATAAATAATTTGGATATGGGATCAGTATAACTTTGAGAACTTGTGCCTTGTTAAAAAGAATTTATTTTACTATATTTATTATTATCGGAGTATTTTCGTTATAAAATGGATTATAGCTTAAAATTAGAACCTAACCTGTTTCTAATTTAGATGATTTTATTATACCTAGACGAAACATTATGTAATTTTTTCGTGAATAATAATGTAAACGTGTGTTGATTTGCGTAAATTATTACCAAAGATGATTCTAAATTATAGCCAAATTATAGATCTACATTCCAGTAAAAGCAAAAAAACTTATAAAAATATTGTATTATAATAATGTGCATAGATAAAAAACTAGCTTTCCGCCCGTGGCTTCGCCTGATTTGATTAAAACCTACTCAACTCAAACTCAAACATTTATTTATTCAATTAGACTTCTTCTAGAAGCACTTTTGAAACGTCATTTCATATTTTAACATTTACCACCGATTCGGAAAGCAGTAGGTATCTACGGAGAAGAACTGGCAAGAAAACCTAATAAATAATATACTAAAACCTTCCTCTTGAATCGCTCTATTTAAAAAAAACGCATCGAAATCCGTTGCATAGATATGAAGATTTAAGCATACATAGAGTTATAGAGAAAGCAACTTTTTATACTATGTAGTGATAATTATACTGACTACTATAGAACCACTTTTTATTGGAAGACGGTTTAAAATCTTTGTTCACGCAGTAAATAACATATCATTGCGTTATAATTTATAACGTTAAATCTTCCTACGAAAATACCATGAAATAATCTTTTATAATATAAAAATGAATCGCAAAATGTGTTGGTAAGCGCATAACTCGAGAACGGCTGAACCGATTTCGATAATTCTTTTTTTATTATATTCCTTGAAGTGCGAGGATGGTTTTATGTAGAGAAAACGTAAATATGTACCACGGGCGAAGCCGGGGCGGACCGCTAGTTGATAATAAATAATAGTTTACCTCTTTCTTACCTTCTTCCTGAAAATATGAAGTTCTGTTTACTGAAATTAAAAATATTTTTCTACTATAAGTATTTACCTTGTCGCATTAAATAAATAAACATATTCCTCTCTCCATTTATTTCTTCAACCAGAAAATCTTAACATCTAGAAATGAAACACGTGTATAATCTGTTTAAAAGCCTTTCAAACGCAAAAAATCAACCACAAAAACACTTAAAAATATTTTATTGTTTCAGTGTGCATGCCAATCCTCGCCTATGGAACTGCCATGGGCTGGATATCTCCAAACAAATCGCTTTTAATGGGAGAAACATCACCTGCCACCAAACCTTTGACAGAAGAAGAGGTGTCATGGATGGCATCCATTATGTTTATTTTCGCGCCTATAGCAGTTTTCATATATGGCGTCGCAGCTGATAAGTTTGGACGGAAGAATGCTTTGCTGTGCGCTTCTATTCCTATTTCGGTAAGTATTTCAAGAATTTAGTGTAAATGTAATAGTCTTTTATTTATATCCATACTATAATATTATAAATGCGAAAGTAACTCTGTCTGTCTGTCTGTTACTCAATCACGCCTAAACTACTGAACCAATTTTTATGAAATTTGGTATGGAGATATTTTGATACTCGAGAAAGGACATAGGCTAATTTTTATCCTGGGAAAATGACGCAATCCCGGAAATCCCACGGGAACGGGAACTATGCGGGTTTTTTTGACTGCGCGGGCGAAGCCGCGGGCGGAAAGCTAGTTATAAAATATAGATGATAAAAAATGTCAGCCGCCAATGGCTACCATTCATTGCTTGGCGAGGCTGCGCGGTCTGTGGGGACCCGTCTAATGAATATAAAAAGGTTATATATATTCCTATTTCGTTAAGGATGTAGTTTATTTTCTATAAATTCTAGTTCAGTTTTAGAATCTACAAAATTATTGTTGATAGAAGAATAATATGTAGGGAATTTCTAAAACTTTTCAGAAGCTCAAATTTATTCGCTTATTCCGGAATAAGTTCCAGGCTATACCTACAGATATTTTGAAAACCATATTAACCTTTTTTATCTGCAGATTTCAAAGCAAAAAGATAAGTTTGCTAAAAAATAAAAAGGATGAAATCTTGGTGCCTAAATATGTGCTCACGATGTCATTCATATATTTTACTAGCTACGCCTTGCGGTTTCACCCGCTTGGCTTCGCTCCTGTTGGTCTTAGCGTGAAGATATATTATAGTCTATAGCCTTCCTCGATAAATGGGCTATCTAACACCGAAAGAATTTTTTAAATCGGACCAGTAGTTCCTGAGATTAGCGCGTTCAAACAAACAAACTCTTCATCTTTATTATATTAGTATAGATTAGGGGCTGATTGATACAAAGCAAGTGAAAAATTTAACTCTCCATTGTTCTGTACTTAAAATCTTTCTGAATTGGGCCATATCTTTCCCCTTTTCTCCTTGTTAGCTAATTTCAATTCCTACTAGATTATATAAAGAAAATAATACTATCTACAGGTCGGCTGGGCAGTCAAGCTGATATGTACCCACCCTATCGCTCTGATCGGTGCCAGGGCCCTGATAGGCTTTGGTTCGGGCGGTGGCTTCGTGGTCTGCCCCCTGTATGTGAAGGAGATCAGTGAAGATAGTATACGGGGCATGACGGGGACTTTTGTTATATTCTCTCAGGTAATTTTTATATGGTACTAGGTTTCCGCCCGCGGTTTCGCCCGCGCAGTAAAGAAAAACCCGCATAGTTCCCGTTCCCGTGGGATTTCCGGGATTGCGTTATTTTCCCGGGATAAAAAGTAGCCTATGTCCTTTCTCGGGTATCAAAATATCTCCATACCAAATTTCATGAAAATTGGTTCAGTAGTTTAGGCGTGAATGAGTAACAGACAGACAGACAGAGTTACTTTCGCATATTATATTAGTATGGATTAGTATAAGGTAACTCACATTTGTGACAAAGTATTTTATGGTGTGTGGTATATACCTGAATAAGGTATTTTAATTTAATAACACGCTTTTATAAGCTTTATCTCTATGCATGTATGTTTGTGTGTAACCGACTCATATAGAATCAATATTGACCCACTTTTGATGTCCATTTATATCTGGTGTACACTTATGAAAGATCAGTGACTCTACAATAATTTAAAGGTATTTATACAAATTTAAAAGTTTGAAAAAAGTATGTAAAATATCACGACTAAAGGATTCATACTTTTTTTAATTTCAAACTGTTGTAACAACATATTATACAAGTTAGCTTATAACAACTACAAACTAATAAAAAACTAACAAAGTATTACATAATATTAGCTATTAAAACTGCATAGAGATATTATGATAATGCATTATTCTTAAAACTATATTATATTAGCAATACCAAGAAACGATAACCTGTAGAGAAAGAACCCACACACAATATGCTTCATAATATTATATTAAGATCACGTTTATCATTTTTGTTTTAGCTTTGAATTTTCCTCGTACCTAATTGAAACAGCTTATTAACTAACTAATGCTTATATTATTTACTAAATAAAGTTAGCACTTTCTTAGTTTTGTCTTATTATTACGTACTAACTTCGAACCGATACTTCGCACGTTGTAAGTAGAAAAAGTAGCATGATATATTGTGTTAATTTTAATTAAGCTCTCTTCCAAATTTCATCTTAATCCGATCAGCTATTTATTAGGTTAGGTACCTACTAAATTTCTCAAAAACTTTTTCAAATCCATAGCTATATAATATATATATATGTATATGCCATATATAGCATAGATAGCCTTTACTTGTACTTTGTTTATATCCAAAAAATCTTACTCATCGAACGTGTAACAAATAACTTAAAAATTACAATACACTCCGATAAGGCTGGCTACGCACATACCAGCAGGGGCAATATTGGAATTGCACCCTTAATTGGCTCCATAATTGTTATGTGTATAGGCAAGCAGGGGCAATTTAGAGAACAGCTCAAATTGCTCCGACCGCCGCGCCGTGCAACCGAGATTGTTCCAATATTGCCCCTGCGGCAGATACATGAGTAGCCGGCTTTAGAGTATGTTAAACATGATAAAATAAATTATTATTTCTTTATCCAGACAGTTGGAAACCTCCTAGTATTCGTGCTAGGGGATCTACTCCCGTTCAACACAGTACTATGGATATTACTGGCGATACCATTGGTGCATTTCTGCATCTTACTACGGTTGCCAGACACACCGTCTTACTTGGTTAAATGTGGGAAAAATGAGGTATGTATTGGTTATGTAATCTATAAATTTACCATATTATTTGATATTTTTAACATAGTAGGTAATTATTATACTACGTAAAGTAACCACCAGCAACCTTGAGATAGAGCTACTGCCTAATACAAAACACCGTCTAAATTATTTATCTAGATACATATATAGATAGATACTTAGGTACATGAACTTTAAAATTTTTAAAAATTGCATAGACGGAGGAGGGTTAAATTTAACTTAAAATATTTTATATAGAGTGGCCTGGAGATGTTTTTTATTTAATGTCGCGTAAAAGTAAACACAGTGTTTTACAAATTACTACTTTCGACTGAAAAATACATTTAACCCAATATCAATTTACGCAGAAAAAGATATTTGAAGGAGCTTCCAGAACAATGACAAAGTACGTAAATTAACATTCTTGATAAATTCCGTTTCCATGATAATCAATACAAGATAAATAATAAACATAGACCGGCATTTTCATTATAATGTTTTACATATAAGTCTTACCACCCACTGATTTATCAAAATATAGGCTAAACTTTCAATTGAAAAGCATTGATATAAACAGTTCAATAGGGTAATAGAATAAAATTATAACTAAAACATACAAATTTCTCTCTTTTATTTACCTAACCTAGTTTTATTGGTGACGTAAAGACGCCCCGCTTTTTGAAGATAATTTAAATAATATTAGAATTCATTCAAAATTAATAAATAAATAGCATTAGATAAATACTACATTTTTGGATAAGTAACAAAGATAGGAATAGTTTTTTAAGGAAAAAAAATTTAATTGTTTTATTACACTTTATTGTAAGTACTTACAAACATGAATTTTAAAAACAATGAAAAACGTTATAATAATATCAAAACCAAAGGAACGAATCACACTGAATACTTACCTACTTACCTCTTATTATTTCAAATCGGTTAGAAGCTCCAATAGCCTAAGAGACGTTTCATAAACATGTTGCGAATATAATAGAGCTAGAGCCAACAACGGCCAGACATTCCTTATTTTATAAAAGTTGAAAGTTTCTCTGTTTAAGTCTCATATACAGAGACCAGCGACATCAAGTTTGGGTTGTGGTTACTTTGGCAGTTGGCACGAAACAGGTAGTAAAGGTGTAAAATAGTACCTAACTTTTATTGTAGTTTTTATAAATTACTTGGGGATGTATAAAAAGATGTTACCTCAAGAGCCGGACAGTTTTAATGGTTTTTACATCTTGCTGTCTTGCCGTCTTGCCTTGCTTGAGATACGTGGAATTCCATCAACATAAGTCCCCGTAAAAGATAAGTAATGACTTTATTATAATTATTGTCGTGGGCTCTTGGGCTATAAATATTAATGACAAAAATAGTGAAATATTATTGTAACGTTACTAAAAAGTAAAGATTTTAACAAGATGCTGATATTTTCTAATTCAAGAATTGGTTTATTATTAATAAATAATAATCAATTAAGTACCTAAATAACTAGGTACTTTATTATACTTCGTTTTCGTGCTTATTTTTCAATCCGAACCAAAAGTTTAATTTTTAGTGTCTCTGACATAGGTGAAAATATAATACAAATTATATTTATTACAATTTAAGCACTTTGTGTTCTATTATTCTATACAACATTATGCCACAAAACACATTGAATAGAAAATCGTGATCACAAGTTTCTATCTTGTTTGTAACGAGAAACATTATCTGAAATAGTTCTCGTAAATAATCATTGCAGTAATTAACATGATAAATGCACTGTATTTAATTAAATAGATATATCAAGGTAAATGATTTCGTAACCATTTTGTTGATAATAATTTGCGTATAGGTTATGTTATAATTTAAATTAATATTAAGTCCCTCATTCGTACATGTTCATACATTCCGCTACGAAGAATTGGCGGCAAAAAATCGTCATTATTTTTCATATAACCTTTATGATTATATGAAACTGGAGAAGAAATAATAAATGTGTGATAAATAATACCTAATACCTACCTCAAAAACGGATATTTGAAAAAATGTTAAGTAGGAACATACCTACCTACGCTACGATTTGCGAACGTAAAACAACCCTACTTCTTACAAAGTTGCAAAAACTTACCTACATAAGAACGTAACGTACAGATATTATAATATTAATCATGATATATAGCTTTCCTCTAAAACCGTAAGAATTTTTCAAATTGGACCAGTAGTTCCCGAGATTAGCGCGTTCAAACAAACAAACATACTCTTCAGCTTTATAATGTTAATATAGATTTGATACATACTTTAAAAAGCCTCTACTTCATCATTGAGTTACCATGTACTACGTACTAGAGAGGGCATCTCTACTAAACTATTTCTAACACGAGTTAGAGTCAATCGACTCAAGCCATTTTTTTTTGTTGCATTGATTGGTTTTAATTGATAATTTTATTCATATTTTTTAAATAAGATAAACAATATTTATTTGTTACATTGATTAGTTTTAATTTATAAGTAATAAAAGGCAGAATATCTACAAAGTGTCTACCTACTCACTAGCCGGCCGGCGCCGCCGCGCTTGTTACACAGATTTTGTTCGTGGTGTCCTCTCTATAGTAATACCTCAATGTAATTTATAGATAAATAACTATAATATCTACATTTCAGGAAACAGCAAAAGTCCTCGGCTGGTTACGTTCCATTCCCCACACGGACAACTCCATCAGCGAAGAAGTAGACAGACTTATAATAGAACAAACCACTTCTGAACTGAAGTTCTCTCCCAAACTGCTGTGTAAGTATTCATTCTTTGATATTTAAATAAAAGTATTCTAACAGTGCATTTACATCAAACGAACTTAGAGCTAGAGCGATAGCTTTTGTTCTACAATACCCGGCATAATATGTGCGTAAAAAATATCGATAGTTTGAGAATCAATTAAAAACACAGTAGGTACCTACGCCTATGATGCTTATAAAACAATGTACATTTTGATATTTAGTAATGTTTTTTTTAACGAGGATTTTTTTAAAGAGTAGAAAAAAAATATTTTTGCGTATTGTTTACTGTTATGAATAAATCTACCAAGATTTAATTCCACAAAATATTTCGTTACAAAATATTGGCTGTATCATCACGCGTTGTCCTCAAAAATATAATCTCCAGAAAATTAGGTCACAAGGCTGTTGATGTATACCAGGGACACCGTAATAAATTACGTTTGAGCTAAATTTTTTAGGATTTTAAAGGCTCCTGGTAATAATCCCTGAAAATTACCTATCTGGGACCTAGGTGATAAATACTTAGTTAGGTAGATACTATATGCATACAGAAACATTATGAGGATTTATATCCTTTTCATTTGAAATACCTACTACATTCGCTCCAAGAATTTGCTGGATTTGTATTCGGAAAAAGCGTTAATTGATTTAATTTTTAATTACTATACATTGAATAAAAGTTTATTCATAACACGTGTAAGAAGAGAGATGACAAAGTTTATGATTAGCCTTTTTCTTTAATAATTCTTAATTTCAGAATTCACAAAATATTGCTTATATAACATGTCAGATAGAAAGAAAGAAAATACATTTATTTGGAACGATCACATAATATAACTGCAGTTATAAAAGAAAATATTTGAAATTAACTACCTATACAGCACATAATTATATATGTATATCACAATACAGATTATTTTTATGGACACTATAATATTATTGCCTCAGTTAAAATATTCCTTATTACGTCTACACCCAAAACACTCGATAGCTTCCACAACAAAGCATTGTAAACAAGCTTTTTTCAACTGTATTTTTATTGTGCCAGTGATTGACCTCCGACATCAGCCGATTGTCCTTCATATGAAACCGTCATCATTTTCAATTTGCTAGCATATTAATTCAGTTGGCCACAATTTGTTGTGTGTCAAATGTCCTATCTACGAGTCAATTGAATAGTATTGGACATTGTATGCAAAAATAAACAATATAGAATTGATTTCTATACATTTTTATGATGCATGATTCTATGACTGGCCGGTTGGCTTGGTTGGTAGTGGCCCTGCCTTCCAACTTTCCAAGCCAGAGGTTGTAGGTTCGATTCCCACCCGGAGCAAATATTTGTGTGATGAACGTATAATATTATGTTTGCTCTGTGTCTGGGTGTTAATTATCTACAGCGAAAGCTTAGTATGGGATCAGATCATGCCGTGTGTGAAAATTGTCCTGAAATATTAATATATATTTTTTTTCTTATAAAGAATAGTACATATTATTATACTTTATATTTAGGTATGACCTTTTGTATTTTGAGCAACAGAAGATTTATTTAGTCTGTCTGTGACTTCAGCCTGTGCTTCGCCTCCGTTCCTTATTAAAAAAAGGCGCGCCTTTTCAATACAGAGTAATTAAAATATAATAGAATGTTGTCGTTGATTTATTTTTCTGCATAATGGTTTATTTTTTGTGTTCTTCTAAAAATGTTGCTAGGTATAATGCCGCCGTGTAGACTTGTTAATTTATTAAAATTTTTGGGCAGATTTAGGGATTAACTTTGGTAATAATTAAGGTGAGTAAATGAATAAATTCTGTCTAGCTAAAATCTGTAATTTAAAAAATACAATTTTTATTAAAAAATAATGAGGGAGAATGATAAATAACTAGGTACCTACCTAAAATCGACTCTTGCTCGTGCCCCGTATGAAAAATAAATGCATAGGTAATATGAAAAGCTCTAGGTTTTTAAACACTTATTTATTTCACTGGTCAATATTTTTTATCCCGGAAACATACACAGACGGAAGACATAAATATGTTTGAGTTCAACGCCATGACCCGTTAAAAATAATTGTCTGTTAATTCTCACGCAAATGGTGGTCGGTCAAATTCAATCAAAGGTCAAATGAAAGGGTTAGGCGCAATTAGTAAGCGTCCTCTGGTATAATATAGTTGAGAAAAACATGTTTATAACTAATTATAATTAAGTTCAATTGAAATTTTACACTGGCAACATTTGACGTATTTTTTTTGTTTGAATTTGTGGGCAATTGCCAAGTATTGTAATACCACAAGAACATAAGTACAGCAAAGATTAGATATATTATAATAGACTAGCTGCATCCCGCTGTTTCATCCGCAGTCGTTTCGTGATTTATCCTTTTAAATTTTAACCCTAGTGTTCCCAATCCTTATGAAATAACAGAATAAAAAGTAGACTAAGTACGTTACTCCTCATTTTAGCGTCTTATATAATATTATTATTCATATAGACAAGATTATATCTTACCATAATATTATAGTTACTCACTCAAATTAACCAAATTTGTAATACTCATCCAGAATCATACTCATCTTCATCTTTATTATTTCTTTTCAGTTGGAGACAAAACAACCGTAAAAGCGTTCTGGGTTGCCCTCATCGTGAACCTAACGCGGGAATTCTGCGGATGCATCGCTGTCCTTGTCTATGCCAGCCATATATTTTCTGAAGCGAGTAAAGACCCTAACTCCAGCATATCTTTGTCTCCAAACAAGCAATCCATTTTGCTAGCTGCTGTGCAGATATTAGGGTCGTTTTTGGCTTGTCAACTTGTGGATAGAGTTGGGCGAAAGGTTAGTGTTTTTCTTTTTGTCTATGGCCATTAATAATGTAATAATTTTATGAATTAATGTTTCAATAATTATTTTCCGTTGGCTGTAGTTATATATGGGCAAACAGTTTAGAAATGGGCAAGTAGTTTGATCAAAACTATCATGGTCTTTCGATTATTTTATTTTTAACAACTAACTAGCTGTTTATCCTGGCTTCACCCGGGTTAAGAAGTAATATCAAGCGTAGTTGACTAGTTCCAGAATGTGCCTATTACGACACAATTAAAGCATTAAACACTGTTGCTTGCAAATATTTCTCGTAGCTCTGTGCGTGCATATTCACTGAACCCGGCTACTATTAACCTAGCCGGCTTCGTGTGCCTATCCCATATAACACTGTATATAACACTATATTTAAGTTACTAGCGGTCCGCCCCGGCTTCGCCCGTGGTACCTACATGTTTAAACTATCCTATCTCTCAAGTTGGATCGAACTGCACATGGTTTGCGAATTTTATTATAATCGGTTATGTGGTTTAGGAGTCCATTGAGGACAAACATTGTGACACGAGATTTATATATATTAAGATAAGATTACGCTAAGACCAACATGAGCGGAGCCACGCGGGTGAAACCGCGAAGCGCAGCTAGTAGTAAGTATAAAGCGTGCGTATGCGTATGCATAATATTGGTATGCATGTATTATGTGGTGTAAACACTACCTTCAGTAATTTATAACACTATATACTACTTATGACACTATACAAGTCTTTACTACAGCCACTGCTCGTAATAACGAGCGTAGTGGCCGGTGTTGTATGTAAGTAATATTAATTATTATAATGTGGGTACTTGGATATACTTTATAAAAATGTACTGTCACTTGATCATTATAATAAAGAGTTAAACACAACAGCCGGGTTCAGCATGTGCCTGCTGGGCGCGGGGCTGCCCGTCGCCGCGCTCTGTGCTTGTATATTCACTGAACCCGGCTACTACGCTAGCCGGCTTCATATGCTTGTCTTATATAACACTGTATATTACTCTGTATATAACACTATATATAAGTTATAACCCTGTTTACAGCCACTGCTCGTAATAACGAGTGTAGTGGCGGGGTTCAGCATGTGCCTGCTGGGCGCGTGGTTCTACCTGCTGGGCGCGGGGCTGCCCGGCTGGCTGCCCGTCGCCGCGCTCTGTGCTTGTATATTCGCGGACGCGTCGGGTTTGCAACCTCTGCCGTATGTTATTATGACCGAGATGTTCAGCTTTCAGGTGAGTTGTTTATGTAGTCCTACTAATCCTATCCTATCCTACTAATATTATTTAACCCATTGAGCCCCGAACGGCCCGATCGGTCCACGACACAATAGATTTTCTATTGTGTCTGTGATTCCGGGGCCTGAGTTATTAAATGCCTATCCTACTAATATTATAAATGCGAAAATTTGTGAGGATGGATGGATGTTTGTTGCTCGCATGCAAATACTACAGACCTGATTTCAATGAAATTTGATATGGAGGTACCGGAAGACCTAGAATAAGACATAGGTTACTTTTTATCCCGAGAAATCCCACAGGAACGGGAACTATGCGGGTTTTTATTTCTAAAGTCGGGCGAAAATCTAGTAATACATAGTAGTATTGTCATTGTGTATGTTTTTACTTAGTTCTTGTATCGTAATAATTGATTAAAATATTTAACTTTCAAGAAGTAGGATTAAACCTCGTGTATTTAATACTTAAGTTGCTAAGTCTTGTACGATTAAAAAGCATTTCCTTGTAACATAATAAGATTAGCCAGTAAAAACATTAAAATAACCATAAACGGGTCTTCCCCATTCAAAATACTGATAAACTTTTTTGCATATTTCAGCTGCGTGGTACAGTAGCCACACTCATCATGGCAATATCACTCGGTACCGACTTCGCTCTTCTAAAACTATTTGCGCCTTTGAACACCTGGATTGGATATCATTCAACGTTCTGGATTTTCAGTGTTGTCTGCTTATCAAACGTGTTTTATCTAATATTCTGCGTGCCAGAAACAAAAATGCGAGATTTAGAGGACATTTACGCAGACTTAGAAGGAAAGAAACGGAAGAAAAAACAAGACGATGTCGTTGAAACCAATCATGTGTAGATTTTAATATTTATCTGTGGACATTATTTAAAATGATTTTCATAGGTTTTGAAATTTGATGGTGTGTTAGTTTATTTACAAATTCTATGGGTAAACTATTAATATTAAGTATACAATATTTGTATTTCTAAATCAAATGTTAAAATTAGAATCTCGTTTTATAAGCAAATTATTGCCATAGTACTTTGTTTGGATTTATTCCATAGTTGTGATTGAAAGGTGCCATTTTTTATTGTAAAATTTATTTTATTGTATACGAGCACTATACGAGGCTTTACAGCCATTCCAAAATTATACCATGTTATTGTACTTGTATAGTATAGTAGTTAAGTCTATAAGAGAACAAATAAAACCAAATGGCCCTGATTGAGTTGTGATCCACGTTGTGATGTAGTTACCAATACATGTATGTAATTCTGCAGTATATGATTGAACTTGAAAAAAGATAAAATTTCTCAAATATTGTCTGCTGAAATACGTATTTATAATAAAATTATTAATTATGTATTTTAATGTATCATATTATTGTAGGTATATTGACTGACCGTTTGGCTTGGTTGGTAGTGGCCCTGCCTTCTAAGCTAGAGGTGGTGGGTTCGATTCCCACCCGGGGCAAATATTTGTGTGATGAACATAGATGTTTGCTCTGTGTCTGGGTGTTAATTATCTATATAAGTATTTATTTAAAATTATGTATGTTTATCAGCCATCTGGTTTCCATAACACAAGCGAAAGCTTAGTATGGGATCAGATCGTGCCGTGTGTGAAAATTGTCCTGAAATATTAATCTGAAAAATGTGTTGTTTTCTTATTATTAGTTTAATTCACCTAAATCAGGGCCCACGTATTAAAATATCCATAGATATTAGAACTTACAAGTGTATGTTTAGAATTAAATGTAAATATAGGATAAGTTCTTGTGATAATAAAACGCCACGCTCAGTTAAAGAAGTTTTTCTTATGAATAAATAACCATACTAGTATACAAAAGCATTTTTTTTTTAATTTTCCCTTTTATACAAAACATGAATGAGTCAACACTGTTGCCAGCAGTCAAAATCAGTTTATAAAACAAAACATTCGACACTTAAATAAGGACTAGTCAAAACAACATAAGTAATTTAAAAAATAAGATTTAGAGCCGATTTTTCAATCCTTGGTTAAAATTTATCCGTCCAGTAAAGTATTACACGAACATATTAAAATGTCACCTGTAAACTGTCAAATACGGACAATTACAATACATTTTTGAAATGATAGTTTAATACGTTATTCGAAGAATAAGTTTTAACCAAAAAAATCAGCCCTTAATAAGATACTGGCAATACTTGACACAAGAATAAATCGGATATTTTTAATCTACACTATAATAAGATAGAAATAATATTTATACATAGATAACAGAAATGGTAGTATGATGCAAAAATTGGAATCTCCCTTACTAATTATAATATATTTGTAAAATTTAATTCATTTCGCAAATACAAAAGCCATAATTTATAGAAAATATTCATCGCGATATTTTATTGTCGATTGATAGACTTTTCCTTGAGACAATTCGATCGCTATTTATATAGATGCATATATTTTCCATATAATATTAACCATAGACTAATCGTCATAGACAAGTTATGTATTTAGTATATTCTTATACATTTAGTGTTTATTTCTCGTACAATATAACATAATTGTGTTCTTTATATTTTATCGTAATTTGAATTGTATATCATTCAAACATATTTCTCAATAATCGTATATTACTTAGTGAAAACTACAAAATTTTGCGCTAACAAATCAACAGATGTATACAGTCGAAAAATCTCGATATTAGTATTATATTAGAAATAATTATTTAAAGTTTATTTATTAGCATAAACTGCTCGTATAAAAATAATACGTAATTATTCATAATACAAAACAAACACGAGGTTTTATTTTTTGCTATTTATTCGTGTATTCAATGAAAAAAACAACATACCAACAACTGTCAAACAAAACCACAGATATACTTAAGTGTTGCCACACAATAAAATACAATATTACTTTGAAGTCTCTTATCAAATTTTCTTTTTTTTTAATTTGGATGTCAAAAATAATTATCTCCCGCGGAAACTTTACAAACCAAAATAGTGTTGCCATTCAAAAAATAAAAACAAACGTCCATTAAATATTTATGATTATTTATTATCTATTTATTCCGAAGTCATCCCCTTATGTATAACAAATGACAATTCCTAAGGAACACAGCCAAATATTAAGAGGTTGACCACAATTATTTACTCGAGCTATTTCTAAATACAATAAATTAAGATTTAAAATTGATTTTTTTCAGTCTATCTATTTTAATGATTCTTAATCTATATTTCATAAGTGTATTCATTATCTGTACATGAAACTATAGAGAAATATAAACTCAAAATTAAACCGCTTTAAAACCGTCAAACTCATAGTTATTAATAATTTTAACCCAAAATTTTACTTGATGTTTCTTACCATTGTGGTTGTTAAATAAATTTTATTTTATATTTGTTACATTTTTCGTAATTTCTTGGATGTGTAGAGTATTATGGAATTTTATTATCTTTAAAGTTTAAACTATTTACCGTTTTTATTCAAATATCAATTACTTTATTAAATTACGTATTTATATTTTTAAAATCTCTTACCATAAGATATTTTAAGTGAAGTTTAAGACTAACTATGGAGTTAAATGTTATATATTTTATATATTTTTTGTTTACGACGTTATTATTTACTACATAAAATAGTTGAAAAACGTTTTAAAATTTCTATAATTCATCAGTTATAGTTATTATTACTTCAAATTTTTAAAGGTAAATTTTACATTTTCTAAATTCTATTTATCTCTTTTTAATTACCTACGTCAAATGTAAATTTAGATAATTAACTTATACAAAGGATCATGTACTTATAAAAGAGAGTTTATTTCTTCCACCATAACTCATAAATGCGTAAACCGATTTTGATGAATTTTTAAATTCGTTAGTTTATTATGTCAATTATTTGATTTTGCCTTGATTTAGAATAAATTTAAGCATGAAGTTATTTAAAATCTGGTTTCTTAAAGAGGAATGGATGGATGACATCCAACATCATCTTAAAAATGAACCAATCTTAATATGAAATCAATAGTTACATTTTTTCACTATGTCAATAGTTTTTTATATCATAATAATTGATTAAAACAGAAAATTATTGTTTATCGAATTTAAAATTAAGTTTAGCTCTCTACATCATCCGACATTAGACAAAAAATGTGATAAAACATTTTTTTTAAATAGCACAGATTTCATAATCCATAATCTATAATATAAGGTATTTTTATATTTTATTACTGTTCAAATACACGAAGGAAGTATTGGCACATCGCGGTTAACTAAAAATTTATATTATCTTTAAAAATACCATAATTTCGACATTCTAAAAAAAATATTGCTTTAATTTTGACTACCCTCTAAAGTAAAAAAAATATTCTCTAATCTATAAAAATCGATCAATTATAAATAACTGAAAAATTCCCAAAAGTTTCGAATCAGACGACTACCCTTCCAAATATATCTTATCCACCAACAAAAAAGTACCAAAAAGGTTTTTACCACGAATAATTTCGAAAAAATCAAAAACTACCCCCACTATTACAAATTTATCAAAAAATTCAGTTTTATTCAATAGTCTCAATATACATTTTATTTTTCTTCAGTAAATTTTCTTTGTTATGAAGAAGGTTTCATTTTGCATTTCTTAGTAGGGGAAAACCCCCAAAAAATTTATTCAATTTTAAAACCACGATGTGCCAACCCTACACCACTACCGCCTATAAAACTCGTAACACTCGTAGAACAAGGGTCAGGCCTCTTCACTCACTTTCCTATCTTCCTGGCTCTCTTTCTGACTCTCCTCCTGACTCTCCTTGTCTTCTTTCTTTTTTTCTTCTTTAGAGTCGGTGGATATAGAACTTGATGTTAGACTGTTCGGTTGGGACACTTCTCTACTGGGCGGATCTTGCGAACTCCTGTCTTTTTCCTTTGAATCTGAAAACGGGTTAAATAATAGTTTAAAAAAAAAACTAAAAAACACGCTTTTTATAGAAACCGAACTAAAAAATGGAATAATTTTATCAAATTAGTGTATTGTCATCGGTCCTCAATAAATCTACAAAGTTTGAACGAAATCTGGTCGTTTAAAGTGGGTCAAAATCGCGCCCAAAGAAGTCGGTCACAAACAAACAAACATACAGGTGAAGCTAATATAAAGCGTGTAAAAAGAAATATTTTATCGTTAATTGACATCGGTTTGTAATGATCTTACCACAAAACAATTTATTCACAGTCTAACTTTAAACCAGGGATCTGTCACTTTAATAGTTGCCTATGGGAAATACGACAAAACCAGATTAAAGGGAACCCGCGCTTAAAGTTAAACCCTGTCTTAAGTTTTTTGTGGTAAGACAGTAATTTTTTATATTTCTCGATATTTATTTAAAAGCTACATGAATAAATTTTAATATTTATCGCCAAGAAACTGTTGGACAAAAATATCTTAAGTTTATTGAGTTTGTATAACAGGAATTTCATCTTTCGACAATTCGATTAAGATCCGAACGTTTATAAGAATGACAGGAGATCAAAAACTTTAAACACATTGTTTCATCTATATATATAAAAATTAAACGTTTTCCTTGGTCACGGCATCGCGCGTGAACGGGTGGACCGATTTCGATAATTCTTTTTTTATTATACTAGCAGTCCGCCCCGGCTTCGCCCGTGGTACATATTTCGCAATAAAAGGTAGCCTATGTTCTTTCTCAGGGTCTAAAGGTTATCTGTGC
>CAJQZN010009044.1:0-11898 GCA_907164685.1 Colias eurytheme | reverse complement strand
CGGGAAGTACATACACTCGCTTAGTCTATCTTGATACATGTCTGTGGAAATTTCGCATCATATTATTATGTTTCTTTCAAGGACCAATGTTAATACAATGATTTTATATATAAAACGTCTAACTATTAATCAATTAAATCATTTAATAGAATAAATAATTAACAATGATATTAAAATTTAAAAGCTCCGGCTAGCAAGTCGCATAGTAGAGTACCTAGTAGAATTTTTTATCCGCATACTCTGCTTTATTTTATAGTAAACCTTTTTGTTTTATAATTATTGTTAATTTAATATGAAAACTGTCCAATGTTAATCGTATACAGGGTGTCCCACTGTTGGTATACTAATCTCAAAGGAGGTCATAGTTTTGCATACGCTGAGTACATAAAAAATACTTATAAAATTCCAGACGCATTTTTTTTTTCAAATAGATGAATTCTTAATACTCTATGTGTACGCCCATAACAAGCAACCCAATATTACTTTGCCATCAGCACGTGAGCTATCGTTTAAGATTATGTTTTCATAGACAAAATGCTCACATTAGAGAAGCGATATAATATGCTGGTTCCGCGCAGCTAGAGAAGAAAACATGGATTTTCAGGAAAAATTAAGCAAAAAATTTTTGACGTAATTTTGTTGTTTAAGTATTTTTTGCGTGATTAGTGTATGCAAAAGCTTAGTATACCAATAGTGGGACACCCTGTATAAACTACTAATCTATAAGCAACTTTGACATTTCTCCAAAGTTCACACAACCCTCTAAACTAACAAATTACTATGAGTTTGAAAAACTTAAACTTACACCATTAATCAACTTTGTTTACGATGTCGTAAATAAATATTATTGTTGTTTATTACTATGCATAAATATTTATTTCGCTAAAACTTCACATTTCGATGATAAATTGAGTGCCGTCTGCTTATTTGGTTTTTGCTTTATCGTTGAATTTATAAGTCGATAAAATCAATTCAATATATTTTTTGATTTATTGTCCATGTTGTAAAACAAAAGAACGAAAAAGCAGGATTTTTTTGTATTCTTAAATTTTCCCATATTACAATTTCAACAGCATGTTAATATTATGTAGATACTAGCGGTCCGCCCCGGCTTCGCCCGTGGTACATATGAAAAATAGATGTTGGCCGATTCTCAGACTTACCCGATATGCACAGAAAATTTCATGAGAATCGGTCCACCCGTTTCGGAGGAGTATGCAGACTAACATTGTGACACGAGAATTTTATATATAAGATAATATTACAATTTTAACTTAGGATATTTCTCCCATGATTCAATAAAATAAAACTTTTTTTCAAGTAATATCATTGCTAACTAATAAAAATATGCGAAACCAAAGACTACAATTAATATCTCCCAGAAATAGGTACTACCTACAATTATAGTATAATCCACTAACATGTGACATAGTGGAGATCCAACTAATACTGGAAGCAAAAATAACTTGAGCTATTAACTAAATAAATATAATTAATCTCGGCTACCATCCATTACTCCACGCAACACATACACACTACTTCTAACTACATTGACAGTATAGACGAAGAGATGCCGCATTTTAGTAATAACATTTTGCTTCAACTACCATCAGAATATAATAATATGTATCTGTATAAATAATTACAAATGTAGCCGGTTGAACTAAGGAGTGATGTAGATTTCTATAGGTAAAATAATTTTGAAAATTGGTTCAGTAATTTTTAATCGGACTGCAAAGAAAATTGTGAAATGTGATTACAATCGATCGAATTTTATCATTTCGTATAATCCTAGTGCTGTTGATTCAATCTTGGTTTTATAACGATTTATTATAACAAATCGGCTCAAATTGATACTAAAAATCTTGACGTTCAAGTTAATATGACCTAATAATGAACTTTATCATGTTCTACATAACACATGGACGTTAAAAACATTATTGAATAAAAGAAAGAAAGAAAGAAGAAAGAAAAGAAATTTATTGCCAAAAAAAACACAGCCAAACACATTATAAAATATCTTAAAATTAGGCAAACGGAGACAGCCTCAGCAAAATGCTGCACAAAAGCAGCGCTGATTTTCAGGCTGTACCGGCGTATATAAGAGAGAAAGCTCAAAGCTGTCATAGAAATAATCTTTTGAAAAGAAACGTCGGTATCTATTTCTATAACAAAAGTCAGACTAAAACCAAAAGCATACCACGAAAACACTATATAAAATATTTACAGCTCTTTCGCTACACCTACGTCTGCGAAGTAAGTCTGTGGGAGGTTTATTTCATTATGTTCTCAATAATACCTCTCGAAGTTTTTATCGCAAGCTTGTTTACCTTAAATCGGATTTGTAAGCTAATATATCAATATAACTACTAAGATATGCTACCTAGTTTGTCTAAGAATACGTTTATTTGAAACAACAATTTAATAAGTTTTATTTGTAATTTTATTAGTTTAGTGTGTTTCGCGGATTCACTCGCGGTCTATTATATTATTTTAACCCACATATGTCATAAAAAGCTCTATAAACTTCTGTATCTTTTAGATCGGTTCACCCTTCACGAGATTATTCCGGACAGTCAAAAAACACTTTTTTGTGATACAATTATTGTGTAAATATCTGAAAACATAAATATTATGAAATATAAAAATGAATCGCAAACGTAAACATATACCACGGGCGAAGCCGGGGCGGACCGCTAGTTATGAAATAAAATTACAACCAAGCTCCTATTTTATTTACGTGTATTTTACTTTCTTTAACTATCTAGGCAAACAACCCCAATTTGCTAAACAACACATACCTGCTTTTTATTTACCTTTTTAACATAATAATGTAATAAAACGCGAATTCTCTATCGTCTATATAGTTCCTTGTAATGGTCGAATTTATCGTTCTCTGGTGTGGAAGCTACCATTATGGAAATGAAATAGTTTTCTAAAATAAAAAACAAATAAGATACCCTTACCTAATTACCCTTACTACTTCCTATTAACGCTACTATCCTACTGGCTACTACGTATTATTACAACGAAAACAGACTTTTTAAAAGAGTAACTATCAAGTTTCTTGCCGAATATTCTCGGAAGAAGCGACCTTCCTTCTTCCTTGTTACCTTCCTTCGGTGGTAGCTTAAAGAAAATATTCACAAACATTTATAAAAGTTTACATGAATTAAAATGTTTTGAGTTTGAAAGTTTTTAAAGATAGATGTTTGTTACTGTTTCAAATAATGGCAAATTAGATTTAGACAGATTATTAGGTATACCCAGTCAGGTTTAGCACATAGGCTATTCATTATCTACCTTAGAGCATCTAACTAAATCTACAGTACGCAATGGTGGACCGGACCTAGTAATCTACATTTAGAATTGTTAGTGTTCAATTTCTGAGGTAAATAGACATGTCAGAATCGTAATACGAGGACCGAGGTCTTTATAAGAATAAATGTTAAATAATTTTTAGAGGTTTCACTGTGTCTCTGTATACCTACGTTAATTGCACTTATAATTTCGTTCAAAACTTTATTATTCTGAAATCTTAATATAAATATAAATCTCGTGTCACAATGTTTGTCCTCAATGGACTCCTAAACCACTTAACTGATTATAATAAAATTCGCACACCATGTGCAGTTCGATCCAACTTGAGAGATAGGATGGTTTAAACAGGTAGGTACCACGGGCGAAGCCGGGGCGGACCGCTAGTTTATATCACTTCATACTGTTGTTCTCTTTATTTATTGCTAGAAAAGGTGTATTAATTTTTAATACATTTACAAATAGGAAAATAACCAATAACGATCGAAGTTCAAACACCCACCAATAAACACTATCCACAGGTCAATGTCCTTCCTTAATACCTCTTTCTAACTGAATTATCCCGACTTTCGGCCCATGGAGCTCAAATTATGCGGAATTAATCGTTGTAACCCCATTGTGGTTTGGTGATAGAATACCACGTTTGGTAGTGACGTCATAGTCAAAGCGTTACCAAATTTTTCTGGAGACATGGATTTCTGGATAATGCGGCAGATTACTAAATAGTTATGTAAATAATAATACTAGTATAGTATTATATTATATGTGATGATACTATGTTTTACATCAATTTAAATCTTTTCCAAAACACAAGCGAAAGCTTAGTATGGGATCAGATCGTGCCGTGTGTGAAAATTGTCCTGAAATATTAAAAAAATGTGTGATGTGGGATTTTGTAGCTAATTTGAAGATGATTCTTTTTTTATTAATGCCATCCAGAATCCAAATAAAATTAGACCAATATTTTATAATAAAAAATATGAATACTAGCCAAACTATATTTACGATCTAAAATATACCAGAATTACCCCCTTCGTTCGCACGATATTACCGTAATTTGGCTCACATAATATCGGCAGATCTCCCATAATACATTATAATTGTTTTCATACTGGGATGATAAATTCCCCGGCTATGTAATAGGCTGTCAGGGATAACAAATGATCGAGTTATAACCGCATTTTTACAGATTACACGAATTTCCTCTTAGTCGTGTCGTGTACGTATACGTATCGTAGTCGTGAGGTATAAACGATATTCGATCGGGTATTTTGGTAATCGGCCACATTGTTAAAAGTTTGAAAAATTTTAAAGAAATAATGCTTTGGTGCCATTATTGTCATTTGTGGATAATATTAAATATTTTTTCATGATGTTTGACAATTATTGAATATATTTTTGAATTGAAACTTCTTTAGGTGCGTCGAGAGTAAAATTTTAAGGTCGCGTCATGGCATTACCGTCACGTCATGGAGTAAGGCGATGATTTTGGTATATTTGAATCTTGCCAAAGAAGTTTCACTTCTGATACCTACGTGTACTCACTTTTTTCTATTTTTCATAACATGCTATCAATACTGAAAAAGTACACGCGAGTGAAGCCAAGAATAAAAGGTTAGTTCAATGTAATAAATCACACAAAATAAACATAACAAGAAAATGTCGTGTCGTTTCATTTTAACTCTAGAATTAATGATATAATTTGTTTAAGAATCTAGATTTTAGATGAATACTAACTTCACTTTTTAATTAAACTGACCATGTTAAAAGTGCACTAAGCTGACTTTGAAAATGTCTTTCGGCTCACCTCCACTACATTATGAAAGCTATAATTACAATTTATTTAATTGTTAGGGCTATATTAATTATATTTTATTTGTCAGTACGAAATATACATAAACTTTTAATACAACAATTGCTTTTTTTGTGTATTTTATTTTACCAAAGTTGAAAACTTCTTCAACTTTTAAATCCTTTACCTACAAATGTTTGTTTCAATTCTTATAGCCCACGATCATGTACATATATATGATATCAAAATAAATATATATATATAGTTACTTACATGCAAAAAAATCTTCGCATAGTTTACGGAGAGCTTATCAAGCAGTGGATATAATCTCAAAATACTAACATGCTTACGCTTCAACTAACACGTCAAAGCTAGATTTACATCTACCCTCAATTTCCAAAAATAACTTTTAACCCTCATCAATAAGGTACACAATAGAAAATCAAGAATTTCAATTAGAAATACAGATTATCACTAATCGTCTGATGGATTTGTTTTATATCAGACCGTCTAGGCATTCAGAGATCAGACGTCTGACCGATGGGATGGGATCCCTGTTTATTTTATTCATTAATTAAACACGGTTTAAACTTGCATTATTCAATTGTGTTGAAAGATTCTAAAGTTGATCGCGCTTTAAATGTTTAGCAAATATTTGGCTGATGATTTCAATTTTAAATACAGTAGAAAATATTGCGTTGCGAAACACGTCATATCACGCGTACGGCGTAGGTCAAAGATGTTACACCTCTTTCTATAACGTGACATCAAATACATACATAAATACATTCAGTAAAAAATAAACACAGAGAGAAGGGAAGCGGTGATAATAAGGGCGGGAAGATAATAATATGTGTGACAACTCCTACCCATAAATAATACAAAATAACATTGTCTATGGCCAAAGACTACAGAGACACAACCATAATCCACTTAAAAGTTCCACACTACCATTATTTTAATTACGAGCCTACATATTAAATTAATTATCAACATAATAGTACGGGGAAAGTCATTACTCAACCCTTTGGAATAACACATTACGAAACTCGTAAACTGAAAACTGAGGCACTCTTAAATTAAGACAGGTATGCTATGTCCTATTTCTGTAGGAACTTTCTGATTACTGTACATTACACACATAATACGGGATTCTTACTGCTTATTGTGTATAAGAATTAAAATAAATATACAACATCAATTGTATTGTGAAGTTTAAAAAAAATCAAAAAAAAACAGTATAAAATAACAAAAGAGCTAGAGGTATGTAGATTTTAAAAATACACAACATATTTTACGGGCTTTTTAATCGCCTATTTCTCATGTAAGAATGTAAACAATAACTCAATAAGTACATAATTATAAAAAATACATTGATCGATAGTATCGAGGCATGAGCGTTTGGAAACACATGATTCAGATGTAATTATAATATTCATAAATATCTAAAAGAGCTCTTAGATCTTTTTTTTATATTGTCCTAAAAATATGAATAAATATAGTATTGGAATCATTAACATACTTAATGATACGTAAAAAATAAAAATCCTCACAAATATTTTTCATGTATTTTTACGGATTCAATACAATATAATTACAAGAACCTTACAAGAACATAATTATGTTGTAACATGTTATAAATATAGAAATAACATAAATTAATATCCAAACTCGTCTTAATTTCAAACCGTCAAACTCCAAAAACCGAGCCCTTCAAAAATAATTATTCAGAGCCTGATCAAACATTTACTTAAAATTTAAAGTACGAAGTTATAGTTTTGCGCAGATATCCCAAATCAACTAACCCCATTTCGGTAGTTGTCGCGTAATTTCATAAATTTAACAGTTTTGTTTACGTCTAAAGCCGTCTAAAACATTCGTTTGGTACGTCGGTTATAGGGTCATTAGAGCCTAATGTTCATGTGAGAGTAAACTATTGTCTTGGCTGAGATTGTCGTTTTGGAGATATTTATTACTTGCTATGTGTGTAATTTTCCACTTGTGTATTCTCTTTCGCATCCTGGAACTGAAGATGTAGGTATGTAATAATAATTGTTATGGACTAAATAAAATCTACTTCTCTTATTATTGTTAAATGATTTTATTATTAAATGTGATGATGATGATGGCACTTGTTATGACAATATCTCGTGATATATTCATTGAAATTACTTTCCATACACTATTTAACTTTGTTTCTTTTCTTATAGAAAACAGCATAATTATATCCTTCTGCATAATTCTATTTATTTGTACTTACACCCGTAATAACATGACAAAAAAAATAAATTTCCATGTCTTATAGACACATTAACACGTATAATTATTATGTATGTACTATTATAGTACATATTACCATCACAGACATACATTAAGATCTATTGTCTGTGATTACCATACTAGTCATACTACTCCTACTACTCACATAACTTCTTAAAATATTCCTAAATACCTACCTACGAATAGTTTTGATAGCAATTCTTACTTCTCGAATTCAACTTAGTATAATAATATCATAAATACAAAAGTGAGTATATTTATATTGACCCAAAAATCTAGCCAACAAATAACAACCTATTCCCTTATTTCTGCGCTAAACCCGATACGATATTTTACAAAACTCGATTTCGCGGTATCGCTGACACCAGATGGCGTTTTCCACAGAGCCATTAGTAACCGACACTTATTTCATGATGCTCACAATATCGGAAAATTAATTTTTGCGGTTCGCAGCTTGGTCGCGTGGAAAATCGTTTATAAGTATTTCTGTTTATTTTATTATTCAATCCTTATTGTCGTAAATGTTCGATATTTCTTGTTAAACCACTAATTGGCAATTAATGCTTTATTAATTAATAATTCGTTTGATTTAGAGAATTTAATTGGACACAACCTGGACGCAACCGACTGATGAAGAAGCTTCTCAAAATATAAATAATGTTTAATTTTATCCCAAGGACTAAAATAATATACGGTTTGTCTGCTAAATATTTGTAGGAACGTTGAACTAATTTCAATATATAAAAAAATACTTCGACAAAATTTTAGGATGATGAGAGCCCAGGCGGGATTATACTCGAAATTCAAATACATTTCAAATGTTCAGCCAGCATCAACATAATTTGCCAACTAGTCATGTGCTAAAACCTCCTAGCCCACAAGCGTACAGTGCATTGCCGCACCGCTCGGGCCCCTCTGCTGCTGCGTGCGGCGTTGTCAATTTGCACGTCTCCTGTGTTTACTACCTATAATGTATGTGCTGAAGCACAGACAATAGATCTTAATGTGTGCTGAAGCCTCCCAGTCCGCTAGCGCACCGCTCATTGCCGCACCGCCCCTCTGCTGCTGCGTGCGGCGTTGTCAGTTCGCTTGTCTTATTTGTTTACTATACAAAATTTACTATTGCTTGCTATGTTCATGATATTCGATGTTTTGATATGAATTTGAAGAAGACGTTACAGGTAGGTACAATAAATTAGTTTTAAATCTCGTTAACCTGAGTAGAAGCAATTATGTGTATGTAGGTATGTTTATTTTCATAAATACGTTTAATATACGTTAAAAAAGGTTGTACAAATAAATAATCACAAAGGATAATTCAACCTCAAGTGACCCCACATAACGTAAGTAACCAAGCATTGCTCGTAACCAACCGTTCTGTGTCTAATGCACGCAGCGGGAACAATCTAACTGAGACAATTATGTTACGCACTCCGCATTTACTTAGTCTGTTAAAAATTCGTTTATTTTTTTTTTTCTTTGACATATTTGTGTAAATAAATAAAAAAATAGAAGCAAGCATTTTTTTAAGCCCGCACTGGTAATGGAAAAAATAATAATTTTTAAAAAGCGTCCGGATGAGTTCAACATCCTTTTCAGGATCATCTCTTAATTTAACCTGTTATATAACCTGAATGTTTACACTGTAAGGTCAGACTCACACAGTCGGAATGCATATCTCAATGCAGGTAATGCAGTCTTAATTATTCAGAGTCTTAATTCAGAGCCTTAATTCAGAGTCTTAATTCAGATTCTTGATTCAGATCCTTAATTCAGAGCCTTAATTCAGTCTTAACAAATCAGATTCTTATTCAGATCCTTAATTCAGAGTTTTATTATTTCAGAACGCACGTCTGTGAACATAACATTCACACCAGAACTAAGATTATGAATCGTGCTCCAAAATGTATAGCAGGGTGGTAATGACAATGGTTTTATTTTATTTTTTTATTTATTTACGTAGAGCTGCTTCGCGAAGCAATTGTTCCAAGAGACTGCTCGCTCTGCGGAGTGCGGAGACCCGCCTTTTCGCCATTTGAATTTGGATTAATCCTGTTGTTTTGTGTGTGTACTAAATAAATATTAAATACGTATGTATGTAGAAGAAGATAGGGCAGATTCGGAAAAGAATGTCACTTCTACTCCTTGCACCTATTTCTCAGAAAGTGTACCTATCAAATAAATAAATAAACACTTTATTAATACAAACATTTATTCAAGGCGTCGCAAAATGAATATGAAAAAGTCTATACGCGCAATACTCCATCAGCGCCAAGCACAACGGATACGACACGCGTTTCGCTACAGTAGTAGTCACAAAATACGCCAACACCCCCGAGCCAGCTGTATACCAACCCCAAACCCTCTCATATTTATGAGCATACATGCACAAAGACACGATATTACATGCTATAATCAGATTTCCAAGATGTACATTGTCGCTTCCCGCCAACGCCAGAGTGAACGGAATTAGACCAGAGACAAGATGGATGCTGCTGCTGTGGTCACCGCGATACAAGTCCGCGTTCAAACATGGAAGTGCTAAATATTTGGACGCCGCGTAACTGAGAGCGTAGGCTGATTTGAAATCATTGTTGAACTTCCCGCCTGAAAAAGTTTACCACATACATATAAAACACAGTTCTCTTTTCTCTCTTTAGAAAATAAGATAAACCTTATATTACAATCTTAATTCTCAGTATGTTAATTTACAAGAACTAGATTGCCATACTAACTCTGGTAGTGTAAAAATCCCAATATCCCGTGTACGAAGAAGTTGGCGTGCATACCCGCGTGCGTGTAGCCTCCGGTATGCATGCGGCTAAGCCCTTGGCCGGCAACACAGCACAGCACAATATGCGCAATAGACGCGTTAACATCGTCATTATCACTCATTTCAAATATTCATCAATAAAAATTAAAGCACAGGGCTCTAAATTATAAAAAATAAAGTTAAAAAAATCATAACAATCTCATTAATTTTCAAAAGGATTAAATGCCGAAATGTCGTTTTTTTATCTCTCTCACATATGACATAAATGACATAAATTTCAAAACGAACGATTTAACTTTCGAAAATCTTTTGAAAAGTGGATTAGAATTATTTTTAATATCTATCTATTGAATTTTAAATATACATATTTCTATGTAATTATTATAATATCATTAATTACAGTAATTATGAATGAAGGATAAAATCCTTCTAGCTAGATGTAGATTTAGAAAATACCGATATTTTTAATCTATAACATTGTCTATGATTTTATCGGAACTGTATGACCTAAGTGTATGACATCTCTATTAAAAAAAAAGTAAACTGTCTATTCCATCGACAAAACAGGCTTCCATTTTGCTGTTGAAGGCGTAAGAATTCTATGAAAATAACGAAATAAATATAATAAATTGCAGTGTTATTCTACTAACGTGGTTTGAAAATAGATCATAAAACGCAGTAACAGTTAAATATGGCAGCCAGTGATTCCGGGACGGATGAGTCACTTTACCCCATTGCGGTTCTGATTGACGAGCTTAAAAATGAGGATGTGCAATTGCGTTTGAATTCAATAAAGAAGCTGTCGACTATCGCCCTCGCCCTTGGGGTAGAGAGAACTCGGTCTGAACTCATCCCCTTCCTCACTGAAACAATCTACGATGAAGATGAAGTCCTATTGGCTCTAGCTGAACAGCTAGGTAAGTACAAGTACCTCCCGTATAAAAATAATTTTTAAATCCTTTGTCACGGAAAATTTAACTTTTACTCAGTACGACTCGCACTCAAGGTTTGTGCTTTTGGGTCAATAATATTACATGAACATGTAAATTGAATTGTATGTATCATTGAAATACTATTTCTAATGTAAACACAAAATTGTAATGGTAATGCAGATAAAACATCCATTTCAAAACATTCATATAATCAATGTAAACAAAGTTCAGTTTTTGACTGTCTTATCTTATTTTGAAAATCAATTTAAAAATGAACTAATTAAAATAATAGAACCAAGATATGCAATGTATAAATTAAAAATGTTCTTGATTTTCTAAACTACTCAATTCTAAACTTGCACTTCTACATTATAACATTAACCAAAAATGAAAAATTTGTTTAGGGAAAGTTCTGTGTTATTGATGTTTACAATTAGTCTATTTTAATCATAATTACATACCTAGTACAAGACAAAGTTGCCTGCTCATGTCTGTCTGTCCCTATGTATCTATATAACTATGCAACAGATTAGATAGGTATCTATCTATTAAAAAATGCATTTATATCTATCTGTTGACCATCTGGTACAAGAGGAAGATATAATAATTGTTAAATTTTAGACTTTGGAGGTGCAACTTAGTAATCCAACAAAAACTCCACATATCAACTACTGAGAAATAGGTGGAGGTAGTTTAGAAATAATTTGGAAAATCCAAAAGTGCACGCCTCATAATTTTTTTTTAATAAATATTTATTAATTATTATTTTTGTTTATTTAATAACAATTAAACCACATCGAATC
>CAJQZN010008982.1:0-10137 GCA_907164685.1 Colias eurytheme | reverse complement strand
AGGAGTATGCAGACTAACATTGTGACACGAGAATTTTATATATAAGAGATATGTATAGATAAATTTACAAACAAAATATTTCCTCTCCACAATATTATGTGATGTTATTGTGAATTAATTAACTTATTATTATCGTTTCTTATCGCATATAACCATAATTTGTTTAAATAACAAATATATTAAAACGTGTTTATTTACAACTAGCGGTCCGCCCCGGCTTCGCCCGTGGTACATATTTACGTTTTCTCTACATAATAACCATCCTCGTACTTCAAGGAATATAATAAAAAAAGAATTATCGAAATCGGTTCAGCCGTTCTCGAGTTATGCGCTTACCAACACATTTTGCGATTCATTTTTATATATAAGAAAGATTATAAATAAATAAATAAATAAATAAATAAAGCCTTTATTAACAATCTAAATGTTACATTTCTTCTTAAAAACTACTTAAGTATTATTAACATGTAAGTTTATGAAAGCAACATAATTCAAATATTATTGTTTTTATTAGACACCGGTTTTATGATTGTCTTGCTCTTTGGCATAGGCCTCCCCAAGAATTCTCCACATCGTTCTATTTCTCGCTATCCTCGTCCAGCATGGTCCTGCCACCTCCTTTATATCATCTTCCCATCTTCGATATTGCCTTCCTTTACTTCTTTTATTGTATCTAGGGCACCATTCCGTCACCTCCCTCGTCCACTTTTCTATCTTACTTCTTGTTAAATGTCCTGCCCATTTCCATTTCAGCTGTTTGATTCGGTACTTTATGTCAATAACTTTAGTTTGTTTTCTAATTGTTTTTAGCCTAATTTTGTCCTTTAGTTTTACATTTAGTATGCTTCTTTCCATTCGGTGTTGGCAAGTCTCTAGGGATTTTATGTTCTTCTTCGTACAGCTCCATGTCTGACAACCATAGGTCATGCTTGGTAGTATGCATGTATTAAATATCTTCTTCTTGCCTTCAATTGGAATATCTGCGTTTTTCATTATGTCTCTTAGAGCCCAGTATCTCTTCCATCCCAGGGTTATTCTATTTTGCACTTCTTTTGTTGTGATGTCAGTTGGAGATATTATTTGGCCCAAGTATGTGTATTCGTCGACATATTCCAGTTCAACAGCACTGTCAGATTTAATTGGAGTTTTTATATAATTAGTCATTAATTTTGTTTTACTGGTATTAATTGATAATCCTACCTTTTCGCTTTCGCGTATCAGTTGCTCAATCATAACCTGGAGAGTGTTTGAATCTTCACATATTAAAATGAGGTCATCTGCGAATCTGAGATGATTTAATAATACTCCATTTACATTTATACCATATTCCTTCCATTGAAGCTGTCGAAATATATGCTCCAAGGTTGCCAAGAACAGTTTGGGTGATAAGGGATCTCCCTGTCTAACTCCTTTACTAATGGGAAAACATTCTCCTGTTTTTTCTGTACGTATTTTAGCCTGCATATTTGTATATATTTTCCTTATTATGTTGATGTATTTACTATGAACCTGTTGTGTGGTGAGCGCTTCCCATATTTTATCATGCTTCAGTGAATCAAATGCTTTATTGTAATCTATAAATGCTAAGTAAAAGTGTATTCCATATTCATTGCATTTCTGGATAATTTGTTTGATGGTGTGGATGTGGTCGATGGTTGAGAAGCCACTACGGAACCCTGCCTGTTCTTTGGGTTGATTTTCTTCGATGATCTTCGTTATCCGGTCAAGTATAATCTTGGAGAAAATTTTGTATACGTTCGACATTAACGAAATTGGTCTATAGTTCGAAATATCATCTGTTCTCCCTTTTTTGTGTAGTAAAATTATTGTAGATATGCTCCATTGACGAGGTATATATTCGGTTCTTAAAATGTCATTAAAAAGATTTGTCAGTGTGTCCAAGATGGTCTCAGATATTCCTATTAAAAGTTCATTAGAGATGTTATCCTCGCCTGATGCCTTTCCTCTTTTCTGTGATTTAATCGCTTTAATAACTTCATCTTTTAATATATACGGAACTGGATCATCTAGTGTGCTTAGCCTAATTGTTTCACGATTTGTTATGAGTGTGCTTTGTTCGTCATGATAAAGATCGCGGTAAAACTCGGTTGCTGTATTTAGAATTTCGTATCTTTTCGATTTATGTTTTTTAGTTTTGTGATGTGTTACGTACGTAATCCAGTTTGAATGTTCTTGGAGTTCCTTCCATGCATTCTTGATTCCTCCTAATTTTGCTATATGGTATTGTATTAAATTAGTTTTTTGTGTTTTTCTGTATTTTCTTATTTCATTGTATATTTGTTTGCTTATTTTAGTTATGTTTTGTTTATTAGTCTTCTTGTTTTTGAATAAAAATGCTCTTTGTTTAATTAATTTTCTTGCTTCAGATCCTATTCTGTCTTTATGTGGCTTGTCTTTTTCTAGTATCTTATTAATTTCTTTAATTTCTTCTTCTAAGGCATCATATTTTTCTTGAATTGTTTTTAGTGTAGTTATTGGTAATAGTTTAGTTTTTAGGGATTCTAGGACATAACTGGGCAATGGAAGTGTGATAGGATGTTTTGTATTTTGTATATGTTTTCTAGAATTTTTTGGTGCATTTAGGTGTAGTTGTAATATATTGTTGTATATAAGAAAGATTATTGTTAATTAATTAACTTATTATTATCGTTTCTTATCGCATAGAAACAAAACATGTTTAACATATAACCATAATTTGTTTAAATAACAAATTAAAACGTGTTTGTTTACAATTTAAACTGGTTTCGTAGCGGAAAGATATTTTAAAGTGAAACTTTTATTACATCGTCTCAAACTTTTTGGTCTGTGTAGCGCATGTCGCGTGTATCGCGGCTGCCGAGTAGGTATACCTACTCGGCAGCCGACCGTCACGCGACATGCGCTACACAAAGCAGTGTTCGGAACCGTTCGAACAGTTTCACTTTTACCGTGGTTTCATAAAACCACACAACATTTTTTTAACACGCTTTTATTATATTCACCTGTAGGCTGTATGCATCGTATGTTTGTATATGTAACCGATTGTTGTGTCGGCGATCCTTGCTAAATATACAAAGTTTGAATTAAAAGTGGGTCAAAATCAAAATATCTAAATCGGTTACATACACACATACAGCCTACAGGCTAAGCTATCCATACTAATATTATAAATGCGAAAGTAACTCAGTCTGTCTGTCTGTTACTCAATCACGCCTTAACTACTGAACCAATTTGCATGATATTTGGTATAGAGATATTTTGATATCCGAGAAAGGACATAGGCTACTTTTTATCCCGGGAAATAGGATAGGTTTTATCCCGGAAATCCCACGGGAACGGGAACTATGCGGGTTTTTCTTTGACTGTGCGGGCGAAGCTGCGGGTGGAAAGCTAGTAAGCTAATAAAAGCGTAATAATAATGCTAAATCGAATTGTAATTTACTACTGAATGCGTTTAAAAAAATGTCTACTGAACCAAAACGAAAACGCAGTCCGCAGGCATTTACCACATATTATAAAACAAAAAAGTATATATTTAATACATACTAGCTGTGCCCTGCGGTTATACCCGCAGTGCTCCACTCCTTTTGGTCTTAGCGTGATGATAATATATAGCCTAAAGCTTTCCTCGATAAATGGGCTATCTAACACCGAAAGAATTTTTCAAATCGGACCAATAGTCCCTGAGATTAGCGCGTTCAAACAAACAAACAAACTCTTCAGCTTTATAATGTAAGTATAGAAAGTGTAGATTTATTCACTAAAGGTGCATTTAGATTTTAGACCAAACGAACATAGAGGAGCTAGAGCAAGAGCATTCTTCGTGATATTTTAGTAAACGAAAACTCGTATTCAGTGTTGTTCAGTATTAGAACATTGCATACAATCTTTTCGGACGCACTAAGAACAACAATGCTCTACGCCTGTTTACACTAAAATAATTGAACTTAGTGGGGTTAGAATGAGCATTCGTAGCCTACCGCCCGCGGCTTCGCCCGCTTTTCTAAAACCTAATAAATTATATACTAGAACTAAAACTAAAACCTTCCTCTTGAATCACTCGTTCTATTAAAAAAAACCGCATCAAAATCCGTTGCGTAGTATTAAAGACTAGCTGCTCCGCGCGGTTTCACCCCCGTGGCTCCACTCCTGTTGGTCGTAGCGTGATGATATATAGCCTATAACCTTCCTCGATAAATGGGCTATCTAACACCGAAAGAATTTTTCAAATCGGACCAGTAGTTCTTGAGATTAGCGCGTTCAAACAAACAAACAAACAAACTCTTCACCTTTATAATATTAGTATAGATTTAGGCATACATAGGGACATAGGGACAGAGAAAGCGACTTTGTTTTATACTATGTAGTGATGATGCACAGTAAACGTCCGTCTGATATCTTTTAACCTAGGTTAGGAACAGGACACACATCGGGATGTCGGCTATAGAGAACGGGTCTGGTTTTTGTGTTCATTCCTAGTACTTCTTAGTACTTTTAAATAGGTCTTTAACCTAGAACTTATTGCTAACGGATGTTTTACTTCTAAGAGCCGTTTTTTCAGTAATTTAAAGGTATTTGTATATTATTTGTTAGTTTGTTTATTATTTGTTAGTGAGTTTATGCCATGAATTGACCGCCTCCTTGGTACAGTGGTTGACGCGTGAGCGTAGAACCGAGGGGTCCTGGGTTCGATTCCCGGTGGAGACGAAGAAAAAAAAATGTCTCGGTCTGGAAGGACACAGAAGGCTGATCACCTACTTGTCCCTAAAGAAAATCGATCAGTGAAACAGATGTATGAATAATGCATCTGCCCCTTACCCCACTACGGGGACACGGGACTTCACTTTTGTATAATATATTATTTGTTGTTAGACAAAGCGGGGGACGCCGCGGGCGGAAAGCTAAATGCCCATAATACGATATAAGACGAATACGTTTTAAAAGGATTGAAATTTCAGTCATATAATTAAATAATAAAGGCTTGGAAAATTTAACATCAATTATTGTTTTGGTCATAAAATATGCCTACTACTTCAAAAACGTTTACGTTTTACGTGATTATTAAATTGATTTCTATAGGAGCCTATACTTTAATCCGAGAAAAACAATGGAAGAAATTCGATAATATATCATCTCAAAATCTACTTAAACTGCAAGTATTCCTCATTCCCTTGACGTTGATAGGCTATAATTATATTAAAGTTTTTATCTTGAAACAATGGCAGAGATGAGAGCTGAGTGATCAACTACTTATTAATTCAAAAATACACATTCATATCTGAAAAAAAATAGAAAATAAAGCAAATCAATTATTTCTCGATTTTCATGAGTTTTCTCATGAGTCTAAAACTAATCTACCTAAGTACCTACGTAATTAAATTTGATATTTCCGACACATAAAAAGAAATAAAATAAAACTTGATTTAATACCGATTATTTAAAAAATCCATACGGACGTCCTTGTAAGAACACAGTAAGTACCTATCTACCTACATTTAAAAATTTAAATTAACGACATTAACGAACGTTGTGAATTAATAATTTAATCGTTAATTCTATTTCATAAATTAACTAACTACATAATACTCCAAAATACCTTTTAATAATAATTACGTATAATATGATGGTTTTTTCTATACCATATAAAAATCAACTTTTCTCATAAGTGAGCGGCAGCAAATAATTTTTAAACTTAAATAAATGACTTATATTACTTAATAAATTCACACTTAAACCATACACATATGTTACTAAGTTATAAACTTGTTAAATTATGACCTATAAATCAGAAGAAATAAATCAATAATAAACTTCTTTTCATTTAATTAGATAATTGTCGTGGGTAGAATGCCTTCAACATAAAAAATTATTGAAACAATGGATGTACAGCTTGGATATAATAAATAAGACTTACCACTATTTTTTATTGCATTGGTAATTCGCGAAATTAAAATAACAAACAACAAAACCAACGTTCATATCACACAACCAACTTTAATGAACTAAAATAAATACGTCAGTCGTTTACCCGTCAATCGCAACGAACAAGCAACGAACCAACGAATCAAATTATTCAAAAACTGACTTCAGTGTTGCTAACTATTTGAAAACTTTCCCCCAAAACGCACTACTCTGACCTCACGTCGTAGTGGTCGTGATGAAAATATATTATTATACTAACGTAAATGAAATTTTCGTGAGATTTTTTATCTGCTAAAAAACAGACAGACCGATAAAAAGTGTATTAAAGTTAAGTAAATATGTACCTTGACAGTATATTCAACTCATGTAAAATTATTTTATTGTGTATTTTTTTTTTGTTAATAGCAGGCAAACGAGCAGACGAGTCACCTGTGGTTAAGTGAACATAGTCGCCCACTTGCACACACAATACCAGGGGTATTGCGAGTGTAGAAATGATTATGTGTGTATTGGAAACATACAGTCAAATTTTATAATTGCTAAAGTTATGGGAGAAATCCTAAAGTAGACAACACTAACTGACGTTTATCGTTTTTAAAAATGCGAAGAAATGTACGTTATCTGTGGTTATAAGAAATCTGCTAGACCTTTGACCACACAGGGTTTATTAGTTTTGCTCTCTAGCTGATAAAGCGATTACAAACAATGAAAGTTCGATAAATATGTAATTACTTGAAGGCCCTGAGTAAATAAACAAATATACTTGAAGCACAGCTTGAAGTGTGTTTCGAAAACGCGATTTAAACCGTTAAAAATTAAGTTTCTCATCTCACCCAACTTTAGGTCCCCACATGCAACTAGGACATATCTCCAGGTTTTCCGTGTCTTTTTGTATGGAACAAATTGTTCTAGTGCTCGATAGAATCTTCTCAACTAATGTTACTGGCTTTTTCTCCTTTTTGGGAGGATTTTTTCGGTCTGAAAACAAATATATGATTTTTCTGATATCATTTATGAAGTTTCATTTATTACATTACATTAAATTAAGTAATTAATAATTATGTATGTATGTTTAAATGTAGTTATTGAATGCATGTTATTGATAAAGTAATTACCTACCATTGAGGTATTATTATAGAGAGGACACCACGCACAAAATCTGTGCGACAAGCGCGGCGACGCGGGGCGGCTAGTGAGTCATACAATTTGCAAATATTCTGTCTATTATTACTTACAAATTAAAACCAATCAATGTAACAAATAAATATTGTTTATCTTATTAAAAAAATATGAATAAACTTATCAATAAAAACCAATCAATGTAACAAAAAAAATTGTTTGATACAATTGACTCTTAACTTGTGTTAGATAAAGTGTAGTAGCGATGGCCTCTCTAGTACGTAGAACATAGTAACTCAATGTTACCTACCTTTTTTTTATTTAAATTGTAATAAATTAGATTTGGTTATAGTTGTATTATAAATATAAGAAATAGACATCATAATTAACTCACTATAATAGAAACAAGCCACTCTCGTCTACACACAGTATGGAAGGACGCAGGACAGTTCACACATTCTCGCAGTCTGTCATTTTCTCCGCACACTAGACACCAGGTTGTATGCACTGTGACGGGGAGGTTACTTGCTGAACGCTGTAGAAAAACAGATATAATCCTACTACTATTATAAAGGCGAAAGTTTGTAAGTATGGATGTATGGATGTATGGATGTTTGTTACTCTTTCACGCAAATACTACTGAACCGATTACTCTCTTCTTTCAATGTGAATGAAATTCAGATTGAATGAAGTTCAGATAAGCATATTATGGCCCACAAACATCAAAATTGTTTTATATCTGTGATATAGCCATAATACCTAGCCATAATATATTTGGGACATACGCGAGTAAAGCTGACTTTGGTAGCTGGAAGTTATTACTAAAATTGGCAAAAATGGTGTTACTTGTAGATTTTTATAATAAAAATTTAACTGAATATATTACTTATTCCTCATTTATTGTTCTAGTTTAATTCAATTTAGCCCTACTTTAATGTCTAATGTCTTACAGATAATATTAGAGTACTTTTATATGAAATAGGTACGAAATAAGAATTAGATTATAATCTAACGGTTTTCACAATCTTACGGCGATATACAATATTATGATACGATATACGATATTAATAAACTTGCTCATGATATTTCTTTGTTTCTATAATTGTTGCTAATTGAAATTTATACGTATGTTAACCCACAAGCTAACCCAGCATGAATTTGACAGATGACTTATCAGTCATCACTTAAAATGTCAGTTGTCACAAAATGTAAACACAAGAGCGAATTCAAAATAACCAAATAACTATTTTTTTAAATTTGTGCACAAGGGAGTAAATTTCCGTCCAAATGCGTATAATTTATGAATTATCAGCATCATCTATACCTATTTTGCAACGGTGTATTGAAATAGCCAGTCAGAATAGCGCCGCAAATCAATGGAACGATCGCTTTTCAAGAAGTATTTTACTTGTAGGTTACGAGCATTTATTACAAGAAAGACCTCTCCAAGAAAACAGAACTCCACCTGCTGAAGAACTACAAAGAGTAAATAATATCACAGATAACATAATTACACCAAAAAGTATTGATAATGAAAAATACAAAGAAATTGTTGAATCCAATCCTGTATTACATATTGATTACATTATAAAAGAAAGTATGAAAGATGAAACGATTCTTATCACATTAGCGAATAATTTACCCGATACAAGTATCGAAAAATTATGCCAGTATGTATTTGAAAATAGTTTAGATGTAAAATTTGTTGAAAAGTTTTTACTTAACTTTCTTATAACTTATTTCAAAAGGCAAAACTCATGGCTGGCCACAGATGTATTAGTAAAAGTACATAAAAATTATCCAGAGGATTTTATAATATTATTCCAAAGAATAATACTTGATTTGGAGATAAACAGCAGTATTTTACAAGAATTTGTTTCAACGTTAGACCAAAAGGAACAGACAGATATTCTAAAAAGCTTAATAAATATGGACTTTACAATAGATGTATTTATTAAGAACATATTTACAATATGTACAATGTATAAAACAAGTTCTAAAGATGAGAAGATACAATATTTTATTTTTAAAAATCTAGAAGAAGCTTCAGAAAAATGTGTTGCCGATAAACAATATGGAAGATTATTATTAACATATTTGCAGAATAAAATTGATAATACAAAATTAACAAATTTACAAAAAATAGTTGAAGCACATAGATCACCATTCAGAAGACCTTGCCTAAATTTATTGAATGAAATTACTGAAAAATATAATAAATAAAATTCTTTGTGCATTTTCCTTTGTCATATTGAAAAAAAAAATCTTTGTGAATCATTTCTATAATTACTCAAATAGCTCCTTTCCAAAATTTGCATGTATTAATTTAGACTTTTAACTGTTTAAAAAAATATATGTTATACTTTATTTTATATTTTTTATGTACTTTAAAGCTTTCTACAAGAACCTATGGAGAATTATTAAAATAAAAAAATACGTGTGGCACTTGGTGGCACTCGGGGACTGCCGCGGTACAGCTATTGCATGCTATGCCTTCAAGCCACACCTCCGCCCGTCGGAGTGGGGAGCGTGAGGTTTTTTCGTTACGGAATTTCTGGATTCGGTCCCCGCGTTCAAGGCGCGCAATAGAAGCTATGCAATAGCTAAAAAAAAATATATTATATGTTTCCTGTTAATAATATTAATTATTAAGCATCAAATATTAGGTATAAAGCACAATCAATAATATTATCAATAACTAGCGCTTCTCGGTTTCACACGCGTGGCTAGCATATAATGCTATGCTATGCGTAATGATAGGTATATAGCCTATAGCCTTCCTCGATAAATGGGCTATTTATCAACGAAATTTTTTAAATCAGACCAGTAGTTCCTGAGATTAGCGCGTTCAAACAAACAAACTCTTCAGCTTTATAATATTAGTAAGTATAGATTGAGACAAGCTATACTTCCAAACCCGGAATATGTAGGTGTGTATAATCGAGTTCAAAATAGGTGGAGGATCTACATAAAGAAAAACAAGTTAGAAAGGAAAACTGTATGAGAGCCAGAACGCACCATTGCAATAATTGTAGTAGGTATTTATTTATTTCTACGGAACGCACCCGGCACCGTACACAGCAAAAGTGTCATTTG
>CAJQZN010008975.1:0-29088 GCA_907164685.1 Colias eurytheme | reverse complement strand
AGACTGTTTCAATACCAGCAAAATACTTTTTAAATGAAAAGAATTGGATATTCCATTCAAAAGATATTATAACGAATTTGAAAGTGTCAATCTACAGAAAATAGTACGTATACTGTTCGAGCAGGCCGTAGTGCGGGGGTCACGAACTCACGACTCACGGAGGAATTCTACCAATATGCGTCTTGACGGAACACAGTGGGGTTTTGGTCGGTAGGAATCCGACATAACCCACGGCCCCTCCCCCGGAGGCTGTGGGTATCTATGAAAGATTTCCCCACTAAAACAAAAAAAAAAAAGAAAAAGGCCGTAGTGCGGGACGGGGTAAAGGTGATTTTCATGTGATTAAAAATTAAACCTATAGTCCGACCTATAGTAGACTTTTCACTGTAACGATATCGCTATCTATGCGGGTGAAACCGCAGGGCATTGCTAGTATATTATAATTTATAACCTATATGTTGACCCGACCTGTTAGTTATATTCATAGAAAATTTTAATAAAATTCATGCAGAACTTTTTTAGTTTAGCCCGGACAAACAAACAGACAAAAATTCTATATTTATGGCCTCGATATCACGCCCCAAGTATTCTTTTAAAAATATATTCAATATACAGTTTAGACTTTCCTACGATTTTATGATATGTTTAGTTATGGATAAATATCTGCAATATGACCTTAAGTATTTGAAAGAAAGAAAGAAAGAAAGAAAATAAATTTATTGCAAAAAACACAGCCAACAACATAACAAAATTTAACTTAAGATTAGCAAACGGATACAGCCTCAGCAAAATGCTGCACAAAAACAGCGCTGATTTTCAGGCTGCACCGGCGGTTGAGGTCCGTCTTAATATTAAAAAAAATAAATTAAGCGTATCTACTTAAAATAAATACACAATGAAGTATATTAATATTAATAATAAATAAATATAATAAATATATGCATATATAATTTATGTTAGGGCAGAATATATTATATGTCATAAATATATATATATATATATATATATACATATACAATAATACATATACATCGCAGGAAAGTCAAAACAGTACATTGAATACCGTTCTCATAGGCCATAGGTATATCATCACCCCAAGATCAATAGAAAGGAAGCTATTGGGTTACGGCGCGCCAGTCTTCGATTTGCTTTTGTAACAGGATGTCTTTTAATTTTCTTTTGAATGCCAAGAAGGATATATCCTGTTTCAATTTTAGAGGTGGCGGTAAGTCATTCCAGATTTTGGACGCGGCGTACTTAAAGCTACCTTTAAAGCCTGAGGTGTTATGCTTCGGTATCACCAACTGACTGGAATTCTTACTACGCGTATTGAGAGCGTGATAGTCGTCTATCCACGTAAGTTTAGCGTAGAGGTATGCTGGTCGTCTTGCTTTTATCAGTCGAAACGCGAGTGCCGCTAGATGCAGTGTCCTTCTTTCTTTCATCTTAACAATTTTTTTGTCGTTTAGATACGGTGTGATGTGTGCTCGCCGGGGTATTTTGAAACAGAAACGAGCGCATGCATTTTGTACTCGTTGAATGGCTCGTTCTGTTTTCCCGTAAAGGCGTGGACCGTACACAACGTCACAGTTATTGAAGAGTGAAAGAATTAAGGACTCGGTAAGTAAAATTCGCACTTCTTCTGACAGATGCTCCCTGAAGCCATACAGAACCTTAAGCCTATAAAAAGCATTTCTAATCAATCCATCAACATGTTCCTGATACCTTAGTTGGGAATCTAATAAAATACCTAAATTCCTCGATACATCTGCCCTACCCACTGCATTATTATCAAGGACGATATGGATATTATTCATAAGTATTTGTTGGCATTGTTGCTTAGTTCCGAGTACCATGTATTTTGATTTAGCGGGATTCAAGACTAAGGAATTCTTCTTCGCCCAGGAGGAAATAAGTTGCAGATCTTGATTTACCTGATCTATAGTTGGTTGAACATTTTTAGGATCCACATCGTAATATATTTGTGTATCGTCAGCGTAGAGGTGCACCCTGCCATATTTAACTTCTTCAACAAGATCTATTGTGTAAATAATAAATAAGAGAGGACTTAGTATCGAACCCTGCGGACATCCGCGGTTTACCTCCTTTATTTCCGACTGTTTTATTTGGCCCTGCGAATCAATACTGACGTATTGTTTTCGGTTAGATAGATAAGAAGTAAACCAGTTGCACGCTTCTTCGTTTACACCATAGTGCATAAGTTTCGCAATCAACAGGTCGACATCTATACAGTCAAAGGCACGAGTGAAGTCGAGTAATATTAAGAAGCTGCCCCTTCCCTTATCACTATTTGACAGTATGTCGTCGGTAACATGAGCCAAGGCCGTTGCAGTCCCATGCCCTCGCCGAAAGCCAGATTGAACCTCGGGAAGAATACATTCATCCTCCATAAACTTGGTAAGTTGCCTACAGACTACCCTTTCTAATACCTTCGACAGAACGGGGAGTATACTGATAGCTCGAAGATCGCTGTAGTCACTTACCGTAGGCTTTTTAGGCAGTGGTTTAATTTTTGCTAGTTTCCAGGTGTCTGGAAACTTCTGTTCTACGAGTGAGGCGTTTACAATTGAAGCGATTATAGGTAATGTTACCGGTAGTGTCATTTTAATCATAGCAGATGTTATTGCGTCATGTCCTGCAGCATTTGTATCAATATCTAAAATAATTTTATTCACTTGTTCCGCTGTGCAAGGCTGAATTCTAAAGGTGGCATCACTATGTCGAGAGTGTTTAAAATGATTGATATAGTCAAAGTCACTCATCCTTAATACAAAAAGTACGGATTTACACTTGTCCTCTAACACGACTATAATATTATTTTGCCCATAACAAGATGATCTGACATAACTATAGCATATTGCAGGTAGATTTATACATGACAGCGAATAGCAATCCGAATATTTATGAATTATGTTAAACATAGCATAGTTGCATAGTTTGGTGAACAAATTAAATAGCAAAAGTTGAGCATATTTGATTGAATTATAACACACATTAATATACAAGGTTATAGCATTGCCATTGTTTGAATTCACAATATTATGTTTTGTACAAGCAACAAAAGTTTTTCTTATGGTTATATAAAAATAAACTTTAAATTCTAAATCATGAATGGGCATATAGAAAAACATTATCTCAAAACCAAGGAAAACCATTATTAAATTTAACAATACTTCTTGAAGTGAATGGAAATAAAATAAAATAATAGAACAATTCATTACACATTGAACCGACTTAATATTATTGTTTATGGTTAAGTTTTCAGCGAGAACGATTAATGAAATTATATACGTTAAGATAACATAAAGACATGTTTTTCCTTTAAATAACAATATAATTAAAAAAATATATGAAAAAATAAAAATCGAACAATTAATTACACATTGAGCTGACTTAGTGTTATTGTTTATGATTAAGTTTAGAGTGAAAAAATTTGATGAAATTATAGTATACGTAAAGATATAAGATGTTTTATCTAATTTTAGAAAACAGAAAAAATTTATCGTTATGTATTTGATAATAAAGTGATAAAAACTACAATTTTGTGGCAGAACCTTATGCACAGAGAAGTTAAACACTGTTATATATATTGTTTTTAATTCTTTATTTTGCGAAAAACCTGTATAATGTCCTCCTCTGTTCGAATACGTTTGGCCGTGGACTCTGCCCTTTCACGGGCATAAATACGCCCGTCTCTCGTCCAGACGTAACGCCAATTGAGTCTGTTGCCTTCCTCGCGGGCTTTACGGAACAGCAGCCTGTTTACACGCGTGAGCCTCTCGTTGACATAAAATCGAGTGGGAGGGCCAGGTAAGTCTAGCCCTGCTGTGTCTGCGCCTCTGCGGACTCTGGCAGCCTGGAGGAGTTTATCCCGGATAGACCGCCGTGCAAGTCTTATCGTCACGGTGCGAGCGTTAGGTTTTGTTCCGCTTTGGCTCGGTGAGATGCGTTGTGGACCCACTCTCTGAGCACTGACAATATCCCTCTCATCAATATTGACACCTAATTTATTGGCCAAAAGCGTAAATAAGTGTGTAAGATTTTCACTTCCATGCTCTGGTAGTCCATTAATTTCTAAATCGGTATGGAGTAGTTCCTGTTCCCTATCATTCAGATCTTTTTTCAGTTGTGTAACCATATTTGTCAGCTCCTCATTCGAATTACTACCAAGGAATTGCTGCTCCAATACAGCCACTTTACCTTCGACTCCATCCAGCCGGTTGCTCAAAGATTCTACTGTATTAAAAAGTTTATCCATACTGTTGGTTAAGACTGCTATTTCCCTGCGCATTTCACCCATTTCTGTGACCATATCATGCCGAAATTTTTTAATTTCATCTAATATATTTATATCTGATACAGAAACGGACGCCGGCGGCGGTGTGCTGTAAACGTTAACCGTCGCGGCTGTATTTTTCCGGCATGTAGGACACAACCAGTCCTGCGTGATTGTTTTGGTTTTTGGGATCTTAACGCATACTTTATCAAAGAAGCAAGCGCAACCCGAACATTTAACGCCATCTGTTTCTGAGACAAATTTTCCACACGATGTACACTTCATAGTTATTATTTTATTTCTCAAGTAATCTAAGAGATGTCGCTGTTATAAAATTATATTAGATTTATTTTAATAGCAGAAAGTTCAGTTTATATTATTTGTAAAGTTATCTTTATATTATACTCTGATCGAACCATTCACACACTATAAATATTATTCACTTTTGATTGAATATGTATTCTTTGTTCATTCGTTATTATAAATGTAGGTAGTAAGATATAACACTTTAGCAAAGTTAATGTTTATCTATCACAACAGATGTTAGTCAGTGACGATTATATGCACAAAAGCTTCAAGGAATGATAGCACAACTTTTTAACACGTATTCACCATTTATATACTTCATTTAATATTTTATATTTACAAATTTCAATACCGCGTTGTTACTGTGTGACAGACGAACCGTCAACCTCTATTTCACAAACGGTAGGAAAAAAGGGTCATTCGACCCACGGGTCAAACTAAATAATTTGTCTTGTAAAACTAGAGAAACTAGTTTTTTTTACGAATTCGTATATGTATGCTATTTGATTATTTGTTAACACATTTATACAGGTGGACAAATGTAATCTAGATCCTAAAATTTTTGTTGATATGGGTGTATTGACACTACTATAGGTATTTCAGTTGTGTTTTTTTAATATTTAGTTGATTAGATACGGACAAAATAAAGAAAGTTATAGAATAAAGTACAATTTAAAAAAGCACATTTCCTAAGAAAACAACATAATAAAATACACAATGAGCAAGACGAAAAATGCCATAGGCACAGATTACTAAATTGCTATAGTTAGATATTTAATTTCTTGCCTCAACAGCCTACTAGAGTCAAGTATTTTCTAATATGTGCTAGAGGTAGCTATAATAAGAACGTTTAGAAGGTAAAGACGAGGAAGTTGGTAAGCGTGTAACGACAAATATCCATAAGCATCCGCAAAGATTAGTCACAGATGTGTTGTCTCATATTTGAGGACACAATTAGAAAGGTGGAGACTGAAGTTATGTATAGATCTATAGATTAAAAAGACTGTTCGTTCATAAGTATCAATAATATGGATATTTTAGCCAAATAGAGACCTCAGACCATGAGACAGAAAGCAAAGGTATAATTTGGTCTGCCGTCTGAGATTCCTCTTTAATTTTAAGTTGTAACTAAAAAGACCCGAGAATTAATTTATTCGATTAAACAGTGGAGAAAAGTACCTTAAAAGCTCTGGTCTGGAAGATCAAAGGAGACTTAACTACCTATCTGGGATTTAATAGGACCATAATTTGATATACTATTTCAACTTAACAGCCATCCCTGGCTTTGGGTATCGTTTGACGCAAATTAATATCTCTGAATCATTAACAGCAATCATTTATAATCATCGATTCATAACAAAACAATCATTAAAATAAAAACCTTTGAATATTAATACATCGGTTCAAGGAGAGATATATGTGATTAAACGCTTTGTAAATTGATACTCCAAGTCATAATATAATATTACACAACACAAACCACGCGATGTTTTCATAATCTTATAAAGCGATTAGTATAAGTTATTGATCCTAAAAAATATATTTAGACAAATTTAAGGTACACTAAAGCTGCTAGATACAAAAATAATGATAATTATACTAAGCTTCAGCACGCCACAATTCTTTAGCGTGTAATCACTGGTAAAAATATGTCAGCGTAAAACTCGATTTGGAAATTTTGCGAGATATAACACACATCACAAACTTTCGCTATTATAGGATATATATAGGATAAATGGAAAGAAAGTGCAGTTAAAGTTATAGAAAGAATAAAGACTACTGTAATTATTAACGATACCTCATACCATATTGCTACCATTATCTCTTCTAAAAGCTTCAATCAAGACTATTTCACAAATCACTGCAAAAATTCAAGCCATAGAACATACAACCTCTGCTCTTTTAAGATCATGTAGTTCTTCGAAATCCAGCACTTAACCATCTAGTTGTAAACTCATTCAAAGAAATCGCTTTACATAGTATTTACTGGTAAATGCTAAAACATTCCACGACCTACAAACTAACACGAACGAATTACCCTCATTTCGTCTGTTTTGCTCAATGCCGAACATTCTCAGGTCAAACAATGATTGTTTATGTAACTTGTTATGTAAATATTAACTGTTTATCAATAATTATAGTGATGTCTTCGTTATGGTTTTTTACAGGTGCGAAGTGAAGGCAGTGACGAATCAAAAGGACACATCAAGTGAAGGTGTATAATTCTAACCGTATGAGCAGTGTGTTAGAAGGTTAATTTAGGGAATGTACTCGACTAAGAATAAACAGAAAAATTGTATAATGTTGATTAGATATCAAATGAATAAGTATTTTGCTGATACTTCTCTATACACTGTTTTCAGAATTCGTGGTTACTCTTTTCTAGCTACAAAATGACGACTCAAAAGCGCTTATAATTGAAAGGTTTGTAAAGCTGTTTGAACACTACTACTGTGTATTAGTTTTCAGTTTTTATGATTTATTTTCTACCCTCCATATTGTATAGTTTTAATCATAATGTATAGAAATAAGAAGGTACCTTGTGAGTTGTGGTAAATATTAGGTATATTCTCTACACTCTACAGGACTTTATAAAATAGGTATTTACTTATTATTGTTTTAGTACTTTAATTTGTTACTTTAATTTGTACTTATATTATTAAAGTACATACTTAAATTTGTTAGTTATTTTAGTTTTCATTGGCTAGCTTAAGTTGAAAATCATGTATAGAGTGTAAACACAAATCGTTATTTAATATGCAAATGAAGACTTGACATAACTATCAAGGGTATTACGGTAATTGTGACCTTGCAGAAATACGTTGTTATCAAATTTTGTAATGAGCAAAATACAACAATAATAAACAAAAATTACATAATAAATTATTCAAGTATTTGGCTATTTCTTGTGACTGTGTTCTTCAACAGTAATACATACTTACAAATATTATAACCGTAATTTGTGATTCTGTTATCTATAAAAAACGAGATCATAATATATTACAAATTCTGGAAATACACTTATTGTTGTTGTAATATTGAAAAAATATAATCTAATATATACGTTTTCTTCAAACAAAACAAACTTACTTTCTCAATTGGCCATCTACGAGAAAATTTCCTAGTCTTATATATAAAAATGAATCGCAAAATGTGTTGGTAAGCGCATAACTCGAGAACGGCTGAACCGATTTCTATAATTCTTTTTTTATTATATTCCTTGAAGTACGAGGATGGTTTTTATGTAGAGAAAACGTAAATATGTACCACGGGCGAAGCCGGGGCGGACCGCTAGTTCATTATAAAATCGAACTCTCACACTTCGCAAAAAATGCGAAACGTAGTATATTATTATTAGTCTGTGATGCGAACAATCGTTTGGTTCCGATCATTTCTTTCTTTCTTATTTGAATTAATTATGATACATGAATACAATGGTGTTAGGTTTTATGAAGCTCATTAATACTTCAATTAAATGAACGTATAAAATGTTTTGTGTTCCAAAGCATTTTTATACATTCTCTTTGCTAAATATAAGGTTGGTTAATAGCAGGCAACTATTGACTATCGTTATCTTACCTATATCAATTATTATAATATACATATTATTATCTACTTATACAGTGTAAAATAAAAATATACCTAGATGATACTCAGTAAATATGTACCTAGTTTAGTATTTCTATAAATATTAGATAGTCTTTGAATGAAATAGATTAAAATCAAATGAGCTTCAAGATGTTCATGTTGCCAAAAATTACGAGAAAAATTTGGTTCATTATACTTATATATCTGTATATCGTATGTAGAGCAAAGCTAGAGCCTAAAGCTAGCCATATTTATGAAATGTTTTTACATACGTTATAATATATAATTTTACGGCCTAAGTATCCATCAATAGGTGTAATTATAATTGAATTAAGTATAAGTAACCGGTAACAGAAATGAAACCGAGTTTAATGGTCTTTAATTTATTCTAATACGCTTTATCCTGGATATTGGAAGTTTCGCAATGTGCACATAAGCACAGAACAACTATTCTCGTAGGTATATGAATTTCAAACCAATAAATTATTTTTTTATAGTTACGAATATTACCTAATATTCGTAACTACTTAACTAGTTAATTTATATTACGTTTGATATTTTTGTGTTAATAATTCTTAATGAAAGAGAATGTTCAAGTACATGGGAAGTGTTGCTTAAGTTTGCTAAAGAACGTAAAATTTGTTGGTAAAAAAGATAATTTAAATATCTAGTAACTGACGGTAACTATATTATATATGTATATGTTTAACCAAATCATTGATTTGAATGAAAAATTTTGAGAAGCTATGTCAAAATATGGTCAAATTAATATACACTGAACACAGGGAATATTACACACCTACTATGTACCTACTTTATAATTTTTTGAGTAAAAGTTTTTCAGGCGCGTTGAGAGTAAAATTTCCAGGTCGTATCATGGTAATACCGTCACATTTCACTTCATCGTCACGTCAACTCCTTTGGCAATTTAAAACTTGCCAAAGAAATTCCACTTCTGACGCGTGTGCTCGGCTAACACGCTCTTTTTTCCAAATACCAAACCCCAAAGTAGGAAAATATCAAATAGGGGATAATAATTACTCACAGTTTTGTTCGCAGGTAAAACCGTGTACACAGCTAGTCAAGTCATGTAATAAGGATATTTCACGGGTGAATCCATTTATAGTAGTTAATACCTGCGTTCGATTCTTGCGGTAAAGATAATAAATCATGATTGCTCGACATTCCACAATGTACCTACTTAACAACTCACTTTATATTTTAGTATATTTACCGATTCACTCCGCTTATATAGTAAATACAGTATGTAACATTTCTTTTACAGTTTTATACTAGCTGACCACGCAACTTCGTCTGATTTTGAAGTGAATTTTTCATTTTTGCAACATTTTCAAGACGCTCTACCTATCTATGCTCTACCTTCCTTGGTTAATGAACTATTTACCTATTCGATAGGAATCGAAATCAGAATCGCAATAATAAAAAAAGAGGATCGAGAGTTTCTGTCATCAACGAATCACTAGTTTCTGTCATCAACGAATCACTAGTTTCTGTCATCAAACAAACGAACAGACTCCATGTTTACACTATAGGTAAGTGCTAAGTATACATGTTGTATGACCAAGTATCCATTAATTTTAAAACGTAGTCAATGCGTGATTTAGGTACATATATGAATTTAAAACTCAAATGTCATTAGCAGGTACCTAGATTTATTTTGCCAACATAAAAAAAAACATAAGATATCGGCCTTTTGTTTTTAGTTTGGTTCGTTAAAGCTTTCCAAGAAGCTTTAAGGTATAATAAGTATTAGGTGCGCAAAAAACTCGGTTAAAAATCTATAAGTAGATGTAGAAAATATACCTCGTCATTTAATGATCAGTAATTACTTATAGGATGTTTTAATGACTTTGAAAATTGGTATCACAAGAAATTTGACGTAAATAAAGTAGGTAGCTCTATATCTCAATAATTTTTTGTTGAAATTACTTAAAATTTGGTAAAGTGGAAGTTCTCAAAAACTACGGGGTTTTCGTAGCGAATTTTTGTTATAATTTTTATATTTAAAAGAGACAAGAATGTAGAGTCATGTTTACATAATAATGATTCATTTTGATTAATTTAAAAATGTTAATTAAAGGATTTAAGTACTTAGGTGAAATAGTACCTATACCTTGTAGGCTCTACTAGATAGACTTATTTTTGGTAAGAAGATATTATAATTTATGTATAATTGTGTCTTAAGGTTGGCCATTACAGAATGTTATACATTTCTTCATTCAGAACTTAAATAATACTATAAACGATTTATGAAAGAGCCTAGACAGGTAATTTTGTAAATCTAGTGGTTTGACCCAATTTTTCACTTGAAAGCCTATTTGCGGTTTTGTTTCATTGTAAATAATATTAAACCATAATAATATTATAGCTATTACAGAAAAAAAATATAGGTATTCAATATTAATGTAACAAAGTTAAGTACAGAATTGAAATTGTAATTCAAAATTAGATATTAATTTTTACCAGAGCAAAAACTCTACATTTTCTCTAAAATAATTTTGTCTCTATCCTACAATGTTGTGAGTAAAGCAAAAAACTTAGTAACACAATTGTTTTATCACCAAAAGCTAGTTTACATTGAAAAGTTTACATTAGGTATGTCGAAACGAAGTCTTTCCTTGAATTGAGATATCAGCATAAAGTTTATCTTAAAACAATAAAAAATTAAAAATAAAATTACCTAAGATTTAATTACTTAAACACAAATCACAACACTTCACTTATTATTTAACAAAATTTGTAAAAGTTCACGATGTTGTATTAACATTTGTCGTTCTGCGCAACATATTTTAAAATCACGCGCACAACTTGACAGCCGCTGCCATACTAACTTGTGATTGGATGTCGAAAGCGCGGCAAAGCAGTGCACGATTATGTCAAGACGGAGTTGCTGTTTATCAAAATTCTGCATGTAAATGGGGAGAGGAATTGCTAATATAATTTTAATGTATTCTATTATTATTTCATAGTATTTCTGCTTTAGTTATTCATTTATTTATTACATAAAGTAACTAACAATTACAAGTTGGTTACTGATTTCATTGTTTATTTTGTGTGAGACAAGAAAGATATAGGTACCTAATTCTTATTATGAGTGGTATTATCTTCGTAAAAATTTAAATTTAATTCATAAAAATTTAATTCAATATTTTTGCATTCCTCAGAAAAACAATTTAAGCTTATAACTTAAAATTGATATAAACTAGTTTGGGATAAAATTGGTCTTAGAAAATTTGATATGTCTAAAACAGATTAGTTAGTTACTTAGTTAGTAGCTAGTGAAAAAAACTTTTTACGTAATCAAATACATATATAGTTAAGTACTAGAATTCTAAGACGGAACAGTAACAACATTGAGATCAAACCGAATTCGTGAATTGAAAGTTGAAATAGACCAAATGCAGCGGAAAGTATAACCCTGAACATACACTTGTTAATAAACATAAACCTTGTCACAGTAATTTGGGACAATTTACAAGACATAACATATTTTCCATACAATAGCGCACGATTGCCAGCAGTGACTCATTGACTTGAATTTTAAACAGTTGTGCACATAAGATAGTCTCTTTTGTCGTCCCATACACTATATACGACTAAGGGAATGCGGAAAATTATACAGTAATTCTAATAAGTAGATCTCAATAGATACGTAGGTATATAAGTACAAATCAATGACCGCACATCGATAAAGACGGACTAATTTACAGAGATTTTTTATTTGTACGTGCACACAAAAATAAGAAAAATACTATCTAATCAATTAATTACACACTTGATATTTATATTATTTTACACCCAAGATTTCATGATTTATCTTATACCTATAGATATAGCTGTTAAAGAATTTTAATCATCTTTGTTGAAGTTAATATCAATTTAAGGTACTATGAATAACGAACTACACCATACCTTCACATTTAATATAATAAAAAAAGAGTTAAGTACCTAAGTAACTAATACTAACCTCTTTTAAAAAAAAAAAATATTTCAGGACAATTTTCACACACGGCACGATCTGATCCCATACTAAGAGCTTTTGCTTGTGTTATGGAAACCAGATGGCTGATAAACATACATATATATTTTTTAAATAAATACTTATATTGATAATTAACATCCAGACACAGAGCAAACATCTATGTTCATCACACAAATATTTGCCCCGGGTGGGAATCGAACCCACGACCTCTGGTTTGGAAGGCAGGGCCACTACTAACCAAGCCAGGAGGTCAGTCAAAAAATATATCAATAAACACAGAATTTTAATGATTCATTAGGTTTCCCACTATAAACAATGGACATTACCTAGATAGAGACGATAGATGCTAGAAAAAGTTATTCAGATCTCATGTAGAGGCAAGCGTCTAACAGCTCTACATAACCATACATAACTGAAAAAACTCTACATCGTGAAAATATGTTTCACTTCAAAAAAAAATGTGTGCGTGTCCTAGTGTATACACGTAAGAAGTGAAACTTCTTTATGACCTTATTTTTCAAAAAATAATCCATACTAATATTATAAATGCGAAAGTAACTCTGTCTGTCTGCCTGTTACTCAATCACGCCTAAACTACTGAGCCAATTTTCATGAAATTTGTTATTTGGTATAGAGATATTTTGATATCCGAAAAAGGACATAGGCTACTTTTTATCACGGGAAATAGGATAGGTTTTATCCCGGAAATCCCACGGGAACGGGAATTATGCGGGTTTTTCTTTGACTGCGCGGGCGAAGCTGCGGGTGGAAAGCTAGTTTAATATAATTTGCATCTTTACAGAAATACGTCGATCCACGCGTGGTAGGGGTAAGAAAAAGATGGCGCGTAACGGAAAAATGTCACGCGTAACGAAAAAATATTACAATAATTTTTTTTCTAACCCCGATAAACAAGTTGGATACATAATGCATGTGAACAGTATGTGCAATGTAGTACGTGATTGCAGTATATATATGTATGCGGATGATACTTGTCTACTCTATGCGCATAAAGATATGCACATATTAGAAGCTAAAATACAAAATGACTTTACAAATATAATAAAATGGGCGCACGATAATGGAATCATAATCAATATGAATAAAACAAAATGTATACATATTCGCTCACCTTATAGTAAGACTATGAATTCGCCAAAAATATTAGGTCATAATTATGAATGTCTACATATTGCAAAGAAATGTAATTGTAAAAATATTGAATTAGTGGAAGAATACAAATACTTGGGGTTAGTTATTGATAAATACTTTTCATGGAAATCTCATATTCTTAATCTTTCGGATAGGCTGAGGGCAGTTCTTGTTAAATTTCATCATCTTAGTTTTATTTTAGATAAGGCCACTATGTATATTGTGTACTATGCATTGACTGACTCACTGCTTTCTTATGGATTGGCTAGCTATGGGCGCACTTTTAAGACTTACCTTGATAAAATAAAAGCGCTTCAATTAAAATTTATTAAAATATTAGCACATGAAAAAGTAAAAATCCGCTGTAAAAAAAATAATGATTATAACTATTTGTTTGTAGAGTGCAAGATGCTGCCTGTTCATGAGAAGGTAAATATGTTAATAGCAATGGAACAATTTCATAATGATGAATTTAAAATCTGTATTAATAAAACAATGTCTTATAACTTAAGAACTAAAAATGTATTAGAAGTGCCACACTATTGTAACTACTATGGGCAGAGACATAGGAAGTACTTAGTGCCAAAACTGTTTAATAGAATCCCAATGAAAATTAAGGAAAGTGATAGGAAGGATGGAATTATTAGGAAGGAATTAAGAAGATATTTTTTAAATGCATTTGAGAGTGAGTTGATGTGTTGATGATCTGTGGCCGTTGAAATGTAACATTGTTAGCTGTTAGAATATCAAAGTGTTAAATTAAATTGTAGTGTTTTATAAGTAAAATGGAAGTACATATTTTGTAAAATGGAGCTACATCTGCCAACAAACTGTTTTACAGTTTGGCAGAGTATTGTGATAATATGTATATGTGTCTTTGGTTCTGAAATAAATAAATAAATAAATAAAATAAATAATAAAATAGTTTCACTTCTAAAACATAAAAGCGTAAGTTAACTATACTGAGTGTCCCACTATTGGTAGGTATACTAAGCGCGAAGGGACTTGTAGTTTTGCATGTACAGTGATCACGTAAAAAATACTTAAACAACAAAAAGTGAAGTCCCGTGTCCCCTAGTGGGGTAAGGGGCAGATGCATTATTCATACATCTGTTTCACTGATCGATTTTCTTTAGGGACAAGTAGGTGATCAGCCTTCTGTGTCCTGCCAGACCGAGACATTTTTTTTTCTTCGTCTCCACCGGGAATCGAACCCAGGACCCCTCGATTCTACGCTCACACGTCAACCACTGTACCAAGGAGGCGGTCACTTAAACAACAAAATAACATCAAAAAATTTTTGCTTATTTTTTCCTGAAAATCCATGTTTTCTTCTCTAGCTTCGCGCAGCCGGCATATACCACTTCGCTAATGTGAGCATTTTTATAATATTTATTTATTTTTATTATTATCTATTTGAAAAAAACTGCGTCTGGAATTTTATAAGTATTTTTTACGTAAAACTAACCTCCTTTGAGCTAAATATACCAACAGTGGGACACCCTGTATATCATTCAAACTATTCAGTTCACCAAATAATATTCACGAAGATTTATAACCTATCTACTTAATACTTATAGATCATCATGCACCGAACATTTCAATAAAGACATAGGCTTTTAATTTTTTAAATATTTCACAAGCATGATTGAAAGTGTATTTCCCGCCTAAACGAACGTCAATCTTCACAAATTCACCGTGGGACCCACATAATGTTTACAATGACTTATTTTCAAGGTATTATCTTTGGTAATGACAAAGACAGAATGGAACTACCCCTGACCTCTGTGCGGATGTGAATTAAGTTTATACTATTATATTAAACTACGTAATGGTCATTGTTATATAATCGTTAAGCCCAATAACATTGTAATCACACCTTAATGCGACAATCGACAATGTAACAACAACCTCGTAAAAACTTTTTCTAATATCGAAGTGAGAATCCAAATTGGAAATGAGAAGATGAATCTTGCGGTTTTTTTTCAGAAATAAAAGCATCTAAACTATGACCCAATCAGAATAACTTATACATTAGCTTATACTGCTTATACATTACAAACGAGGAAATACTTAGTTAATTGAAAAAATAAGTAAATTATATAATTTATTTTATACTTACCTAGTTACTTACCTACCTACGAAGTACGAATGTTCGCCACTTTTTGAAAATCAGACTCAACTCAACAATGAGTAAACTACAGATATATAGAAACTATGGGTTCCATTAAATATCTAGGTAAATTAATCTAAAATGATCAATAAACAAAATATGGTTTAATGATTTATTTACTGTTAGACTGAGCGGTGGTATGTACGTGAAGATCCATTATGGTCAAGGTCTACGTCAACCTACATGCACTTCCTTTGACCTTAAAACCTATGTGTTCCGCTTTGTACCAATTTTAAGTACGAATTTGGTTTAATTAATGATTGTTTTGCAACAGGCAGAGGTGTTTGAAAATGTAGGTTTGCCAGATAGAAGCTTTTCAAATATATAGGCCATATATCTATGGTGAAAAGCATAGCTGATGATCCTTAGTTTGCGCTCGAGATATCCATTATTTTCTTCTCATCTAATATCTAATATATATTATAAAGGCGAAAGTTTGTAAGGATGTAAGGATGTATGGATGTATGGATGTTTGTTACTCTTTCACGTAAAAACTACTGAACCGATTACAATGAAATTTAGCACACATATAGAGGGTAACTTGGATTAACACATAGGATAGTTTTTATCCCGGAAATCCCTCGGGAACGGGAACTATGCGGGTTTTCCTTTGCAAACGCGGGCGAAGCCGCGGGCGGAAATCTAGTTTGATTATAAAAATAACATTGTATTCCAATCCTTACTATTTACAATAATAACTTTGGAAAAATCATAGCCTAGCCTTTTATAACGGTTCCAATAAGAAGCTTCTTTACGGCATGGCAATTATTTAACTGCATCTCATCATTTATTATTTATTGCTAATTTAAATTGTCAAGGTTTTAGTCGTAACAATAATATACGCCCAATACTATTGTAACTAGGCACCTTGAACATCTACCTCTCTCAGAGAAATTAGCTAACGAACACAGCTCAAAATTCAATACAGTCACTACGTTTTATTGTAAAACAAAGTCCTCTGGCAGTCTGGCGCGTTTGTCTATTTTTTCGCAATAAACTCAAAATATAATCTATCTACTGCTACGAAGGCGACGATTTTTTTGTTTTCACAAATGGAAAGTACTCTAGGCAAGATTTAGTATTGTTTAAGTTGACAACTCGAGTGAAGACACCGGTCGAAAGCGTACGGTACTTAATATACCGGGTGTCCCACCGTCGCGTTGGTATACTAAACTCAAAGGAGGTTATAGTTTTGCATACGCAGAGTACCTACGTAAAAAATACTTAAAAAATTCCAGACGCATTTTTTTTCAAATAGATGAATTCCTAAAACTCTACCTATGTGTAGGTACACCCCTAATAAGCAACCCGCCTAACTTTGCCACCCGCACGTACTTAAGCTATCTTTTAAAATTATGTTTTCATAGACAAAATGCTCACATTAGCGAAGCGGTATAGCCGGCTGCGCGAAGTTAGAGAAGAAAACATGGATTTTATGGAAAAATTTGGCAAAAAAATTTTTACGTAATTTTGTTGTTTAAGTATTTTTTACGTGATCAGTGTACATGCAAAACTACAAATCCCTTCGCGCTTAGTATACCTACCGATAGTGGGACATCCTGTATATACCTAGATTCAAAAAATTATAGAATAAGTACCCATTATACCTACTTATCCGAAATTTTGTTTCCTAATGCTTGTTTCTTTTTCAGGAAGACGACGCGACTCGACGGCGATAGTCTAGATTAGCTGCTGCCTGAAGCTGAATTCTGGATGGAGGCTGAATTTAAATATAGGAGATTGCATTAAAATATTAATATAACAATCTTTACCCTGGCTATATTGCACAATAGGTATTACATTAAATTAATGTAAATTTATTTTTGTAACAAACCTTAGTGCTCCAATTCATTCAATAAAAGCTATTTTTTCTAAAACACAGCGTTGTTCTTATTTGAATTTATATCTATAGACTATAACCTATATATAGGCTATATATTACTTCAACCCCAACCTTGGTGTATTTATTGAAAGCAGTTTATTCTATTTGATTATTTCTACTAAATTGCTATTTCTAGGTACCTATTACAGTAATTTATCCTATCCTTCTAATATTATAAATGCGAAAGTTTGTTATGGATGGATGTTTGCTACTCTTTCACGCAAATACTACTCACCCGATTACATTTAAATTTGGTATGTAGGTAGCAGAAGACCCAGAATAAGACATAGGCATATAGCTAGGCAGGTACTATTTGTATCCCGGAAATGACACATGAACGGGAACTATGCGGAATTTTCTTTAAAAACGCGGGCGAAGCCACGGGCGGAAATCTAGTTACCTAATAATAAAAGAAGACGAAGAATAATGTTAGGACCTAATTTTAATATTTTTATAACTAGGTAACTATAGAAAGTAAGTAGAATGTTGCTAGATAGATTTTCATATTTTAAGTCAGACTGCAGACACATTCTTTCTTTCATTAATTCTGTTAATTGTTATCAGACTAAAAAATCGAAACTAACTAACTAGTATAAGTGTTTAGAAATTTTCAGACATCAGTAATTGATACCTACACATCGAATCATTTCAAAAAATCTAAAACATTATTTATTGTTCTAACAGACAATGCTATAATAATAATAGGTACAAGGTGTAGTCCTTAACCCGTTATGTGTATGTGGGTGCATACCACGTACAAGATGGCACCTGTGGGTCTCCTCGTGACTCATCATGAGTCAGTAGGTGTGTGATTTAGATGTACGTGAAAGATATCTAAAATTAAATGTTTGATTTGTAATCATTCATGAATGTTAATTAGATACAGATACGATAAAAAATCCCCTTGGATTATGTTTGCGAATGGCGGGGTAATTCCAATAGTGCAAATTAAAATGTTGCTAAACTTAGTTGCTACAGGTGTTTTATTATAACTAACCCTATAGGTAGTCATTAGTCTTCCAATCTATATTGAACTATGTCAAATGTTACTTTTATCTTTTAGCCAAAAAAGAGTGCTTTGCGTGCGAAGTTGCGCGTGCAAAAGAGAGCGAGTCAAAAAGGTGTATTTTTTTTTAATGTCAACCAAGTTACTTTTACTGAACACAATTTTTTTTTCAACACCCTCAACGTACTCTAAATGCAGTTACCATAGTAGGTATCCATTCATTACGCCACACCCTGTATAATTTCGTTACAATCATGATACACTAGGAGTAAGTACATAGATTGTCTGTGAATAAAATCAATGATGAAAATTGTCTAACTACATAGTGCATCATTCTCCGCGCTTGCGTCCCTGCATGTTCCCTGGGCGTTGCATACGTGGGTATGACCTATATCTAGCAGGCTGAATCGATATATTATGAGCTAAGTCTGTTATTGTAAAACGTGGCTCTGTGTAATTAGGTACTTTATAATGTTGCAAGGTATTTAGGTATAGGATGACAATCTAATATTTAGTTACATTGTTTAAATTGTGGAAGGAAGAAAAGCGAAATGAATTTCAATATTAAATTCGTACACGCTCGACCCGGCCCCGCCCAGGTTGTTTAAATATTGTATGATAACATTTTTTAAATCTGTTAAGTTTAAGAATATAGTTAGTAAGTAGCCGTTATAACGAAAACAAAAAATCTCTTTCAAATATTAATAGGTACATAGTTATGTCATAGTAGCGCATTGTACGCATCATTATTTTAAAAAGAAACATGATTTTATACTACAAAATGTAATGAATATGACATGATATATATTAAATCTATACTAATATTATAAAGCTGAAGAGTTTGTTTGTTTGAACGCGCTATTCTCAGGAACTACTGGTCCGATTTGAAAAATTCTTCGGTCTCGGTGTTAGATAGCCCATTTATCGAGGAAGGCTATATATATTATCATCACGCTAAGACCAACAGGAGCGGAGCCACGCGGGTGAAAAAGCCAGGCGCAGCTAGTAGGTAATAAGGTTCGTAGCCTACGGGTAAAATTACTATTGGACCGATTCTGATAAATCTATATCTATCTCTATAAGTGTGGAAAAAAGTGTAATGTGTGTGTGAGGTTTGAGGTAAGAAATAAAACAAGCATTGCTACACATATGAACGTATTTATTAAATGACATACATATATCTCTAATTATATTTCGAAGGAAAACAGTCAAGAGAAACTGATCTAATCAGAGAATAAGTACTTGCCGGTGTGTCCAAAGTAATTTGTATTACCATTTAAAATTTTTAATATTTCCAAATAGGTCTTATATGTGTGCAGGATGTAATAAACTGGACTGAAGATATTTTACAATTTAGAAATTAGTTTGTTTTAGATAAAATTGTCATATCCAATTTTTACTACATCCTGCAAATATTACAAAAAATATGTAAAATAACTGGACCAAAATAATCATTATCATACAAATTATTATTAAATTAAATAAGAACTAGTTAAATAAAAATCCTTAGCTACAGATAAAGATGTTGCCAAATAAGAGATTTGCATAGAGCAAAGTTTTTAATCTATGGCCATATTGTTTCAGTGACAGATATAAATAATATAGTCTATGGATCTTTGCTGAACACATGATTTTCTTTACGATACCTGTAGAGTGAAGTATTTATTATTTTAAAATAGACTTATACAACAATTTGATACGAAATTTGATCATTACTTTATGCTAACGCCTTTTCATGATTGTTAATAGACATTTAGAATGTTAATAGATAAATGTTAACTTTGAAAATATGGATTTGTAATACATTTACTTATTAACAGTATTTATTACGAAAGCGATTCATTAAAAAACTTAAGGGGTGTCAAGGGACACCTGGATGGAACGAAGTTTTAAGTTAGAGAGAGACAGACAGAGAAACACGCGCACGCCGCACGGCTTACAACAACAATAGCAAAGTGTCGTTACAACTTTTCGTCTTAATTTTTTCCGCCTAGCCCTCTTTCGCAACGCGGGAAAAGGAACTTCGTTCCAACATTGCAACAAAGAAGATCTAAATTATGTTAAAGTCATGACTACCGGTTATTTTTGTTAACTGTTTAATTCATAAATTCTGTCATGTAAAGGCGTTAGACGTTCAAAAACATCAATTATTTAATTTAAACTTGATAATATTTTTTATAGTCTAATAATTTTGCCGTGTAGGCTTTAACTAACTAGTAAAAGTCAACAATTTTTTATTCCATCATTCACCTAAAACCACATTGAAAAATTAACATATTCCTATTATTTATTTAATATGTGTGTAACTTAAATTATCTGAAATTGATTTTGTACAAATCTTTCAGATGTAAGTATGCAAACATGTATTATTTCACCTATTTCCTTACAAAATTTCAAAGACATTTGAGTAATTTTGAGAGATTTGAAAAATTTGAGCAGAGAAAATATCACAATAATATGGTTTGTATTTTTATGTATGCCAAAAATAGGTCTATATTCTAACAACCCTTTAAATTGAATTATTGAAGTAACTAAATATATTTCGACAAGTTTATTTAGTTTGTAGTTATATTAATTTAAGAATATGAAACTACATTTAGTTTCGCTTTCCGAAAAAACGACAAACGTGCTCAAATCAACACTGCATTGTGCATTTACATCAAACGACCTTAGAGCAAGAGCAAGAGCATTCTTTCGTGATATTTTAGTGTAAACGAAAACTCGTACCTATTCAGTGTTGTTCAGTATTAGAACATTGTATAGAATCTTTTCAAACGCACTAAGAACAACGTAATAATGCTCGGCGCCTCTTTACACTAATAGAATTTGACATAGTGGGGTTAGAATGAGCATTTGCTCGTTTGATGTAAATCCACTGTTAATAGTCTTTTAAGTGAATGGAGAAATTAAAAATTGTTGACTCAATAAAATAAATATTCTACATTTATCTAGTCTACACATTCAAGCTTAACCGCAATAAATGGTAATTAGCTACATTTAGGGCTTACAAACTTTATGATATAATATACACCTAGTGTTTGCATATTGCTATTTTTATTTTATCTATGGGCAAAACTAATGTCAAATAATAAAGATTGTGGCAATATATTTATGAGAAGGAATTAAATTTTATGAAATAGTTTTATTAAAATATCAAATTTGCTTGACTGAAAAATCTGAAGATGAAATCATTTATAGGAGTCTGTAAAATCTCAATATCGCAATTAATTCTAAATGTATGTACTTAAAATGACCATCACCAAGAGTAATGAAATAAATCACGCATTTTGTAAGCCCAATAATAAAAATTTAAAATATGTATATATATATTTCGATTTCAAAACATTGTTAAATACTGAAAGATGCATACAATTCCTCATAAGACATATATATTTATAAATATTTGCTATTATGCATAAAAACTATATTGTTTATTTAGCTTATAATATTCGGCGAATTTTCTATATACATATATATTGATATAACAATGAAATAATGATGTTTTATTAGAAAACATCTATATATTATAGTGATATTTTTAAGGCAAGAGTACAAGAAACATAAATGCAAGTTGAAATTGTAGTAAATATTTAACAGATATAAGTATATGAATAATTATAATTTTAATGTAATATAACTACCGTGTAATTTAAGCGGTCAAGTAAATGTTTACATGTAAATATCAACTAATGACGATTATATCCATTATATCATAATAATTACGTGATTCGCGTAAACTATACAAATACAATAATAAACATATGACAAAAATAATAATCAAACGACAAAAGATGTTCCAAAATGAAAATCAATAACAATTCAAAAACGTTGAATACAAACACACTTAAGATCTTAAAAACAAAGTCAAAAAATATCTCTCGAGTCCACTCTCGGCAACGATTTTTAATCTGGAAAGCATAGACATGAGAGTGGACCATAAACACACGGATAACAGTTGTTATACACTCGTATTCCCCCATTTCACTTCGCATTCCCTTTATATATCACTATAGATGGATAAGTACAACAATTTTGGTCTTATTCTAGGCGATTCGGTTCATCGAAATTCGTACCTCACACACAGTTTCCAAGTTGGCATCAATCATTACCTCAGATTAAGAAACGTCGAATCATTTAATGCTTGAAACCAACCATAATAATTATAAAAATACTGGTACAATCACAGAGTCGAGAAATACTGCGTGTAAGTTTTGTTTTTTGCAAAGACGCACGACATTTGTATTTTTTGAGCAAACGACTAGTTATATGTTTTTTTTAATTCTAACGTCATCAGGTAACAAAAATGGCGGGAACTGTAATGTCATGCTCTTTGTTAAGAAATGGCTAAAGTTAGTTAACTCTCTCATTAACCATAGTTCTTTGATATAAAAATATTTATTCTTCGTCACATTTTGTTAACTAATTTTACCCAAATCTTTAAATTTATAGTTTTTGAACCGAATTCAAGTTGTTTCACAGCCTTTTGTAGTCTTGGTGGTAAGTGTTCTCTGTCCTACTTTTTTTTACTTTCTTTGGCATGTTAGAAACGAACACATAAATTTTTATTGCAATAAAAGTTTATAACATTTTTTAAAGCTGTAATTGTCAATGTTAGGACAGAGAAAATAACAATAAAAAAGAGGCGGGAATGAAATGATGTCAAGTAAAGCCTATACATATTAAGATGTCATTTTAACAGATAAAATATATTTGTTAAGCGTGATGAGGCTGTTCGATATACAATACATAAATTATGAAAAAAAAATCGGACATTTTTTGTTTTTAATTATTTTTTAAAGAATTGATTTTAAACATAAAATATATTATAATAAAAACGCAAAAACAATCTTATTCTTCTGGAATCGATTATCACAATCAAACAACAAAAACATAATGCCCTAATATCACATTATTGTTTTAAACATAAATGAATATTGAATATATCTTACAGCCTCAACAAACGCGAAATTTCGTAACAATAACATTGTTTAGACCTTAGCCTCTCTATTTGTCAGTCTCAGGGAATGTATCTTGGTTAGTCTCTTAGTTGCCTTACAATATATGTTCATCGCATCGAACTATAAACACCGTAAAAAATATTGGAAACAAACCAATTATTCAATTCTTTTTACACATTAGTGAGTCTCTAAATTAAAGTACTTAGTACTAGCTATGTGAAGCGTTATTATACTTATTTCCGTCTAAGACAATAATATCGTTTAGCGACAGCTCAATTCAGATATCGAGGGTATATTATACTTGTATCGTTTTGTACACTATTCGAAGGCATGTACAGTTGGGAATAAGTTAAGATCACAATTTTTGTGCGTGACAACATATATTTTTTGTATTTTTTTTTTGTTATAATTCATCGTTTTAGCACCTCGCATTCGTTAGGTAACCGATTCAATGTTACATAGTGTGTTTTCGGGACGGATTTGTCTAGAACGCTGCAAAATAAATGTTCTATTCAAGGTGCTTTGTATGACAGCGAATTTATGTCTACGTACCAATAAATGCGATTTGCACGACCCATTTTTTATTAAAATTCTTCTCTATCCCTACTTTCGTTTGAAGTGGCACGTCACCGTATTTGATACAGTCGAGATTTCCTCTTAAAGCTATAGTGTTGATATAAATTATAATATGTATTCGTAATACTTGGTTAGTTTGTGCTTCGAAAGCGCGGGCTCACGCGTCTTTATTTTTATTTATTTCGTTTATATACACAGCCCGGCGATATTGACTAGATGTCTGAGTCTTTCCTACGCCATTCTCCACTGAATAAGATATTTTTATTATTTATGTACAAATTTTTTCGCGATTTTTCAATAAACTATCAAGACGTGTTGTTGATAATTTTGCGATGTGACCGAATAAACTATTTAATTAAATTTAATCAGCTGTATCGGTGTTTGACGGTTGGTTTTATTTACTCCTTGTATTTTAACGTCTCCCTGTAAAAGTTCTAAAAATTTGTTTTGAATTTGAAAAAGGAATGGGTGTTATATTTTTTTATTGATTATTTTATTGCCATGATAAAAATATTAAAATGTTGTCACAGCTGGTCACATACTCGCACTGTTATATTGTCATAGCGTCGATTTGTGCGATCAAACGAATTCTAACAATTTCTCTAAGATATTAACTTGTCCGTAACTACGCGATAAATTCGTGTTTTGTGAGATGCTGCCAGTAAACATATCATTCGGCGTTTCTCAATATTTCCTATACATATTATAGAACACTAATGAAATTATTCGATTTTTAATCTGTATACACAAACTAAAGGTCATAGACAAGATTTGGATGAATTTTTTATCCGTTGTTATTTTTATGGAATTGACATAAATTGCGTCTTATTTCGACTACGCTTTACCTACTGTATTGTTTCGATATCTCGTTATTTTCCATTATTATAAGGAATATTTAAAGCTATATACAGGCATGATGTAAACACATCTACATTTTGCGTCTCTAAGTGCTTCGTGAATGCAATGAATATAATTCTGTAACGTAATTCTACATACAAATCAGGAACTTTTATTATCTGCGTAAAATCAAATATGATCTGTATAATTTGCGGCGTTATTTAAAAAAAAAATTAGGCCTTAAAGTATTGGTTTTAAAACATATCGGTAACCTAATACTCTAATGACGCTTGTAATATATATTATATATTTTTGTTATATCGAAAAAAAAGCTTAACCTTACCCCTACGATAATAAGAATATTCCCATACTATGTTTAAAATATTCAAATGACCTTTTTTACTAACTCAATACTGATTCGCGATAATCTGTATAAATATAAATTTCGTGCAAATCATTTATTATTAAAGCTCGCGAAATATAAAAAGTTTTTACGTTTCTACAATTTACTTCGTGATATATTTTTATACGTCAAAAATAACTAGAAACGTAGTTTATACCTTTTTTTAATAGCAAAAGAAAATTTGGGAAATTTTAATGTCTTTTATAAATCAAATGTAGTGAACCAAACATATTATTGAACATTTTAAAGAATCTTATTTTTAATTTATATTATTAAAGAGCAAGAAAAGATATTCGGTACCACAGTATACTAAGAAAAATCTTAATGAAAACAGCAAAAAATATAACATTACTAGTAATATGATTTCTGAAGACACTTCTACCAAAAGAAAAGTAATTTATATAAACCAATATTAAATAAATTTTCAACAAACGTAACAATAACTTAAAAATATAAAAAAAAATACTATAATTTTCAAATCTGATAGAAAACATTATAAAATTCACATATTCGTACCAAAAACTTATTGAAATATAGGATATACATATTCAGAACATTTGACACTAGTCATGTTATATTTTTTGCAAAACATGATACATATAAGCCTTTCACTCATACATATAAGATTTAGGGCTGATTTTTCAATCCTTGGTTAAAACTTATTCGTCGAATAATGTATAAAACTACCGTTTTAAAAACGTATTCAAATTGCCCGTATTTGACTGTTTACGTGACATTGTAATATTATCGTGTAAGTAATACTTTATTGAACGGATAAGTTTTATCCAAGCATTGAAAAATCGGCCCTAAATAAATAGCCAAATATTTTACTGATTAAAAATCATACAATATTCAGCTATTTATTTTAGTATTAATGTTAGAATACGTTCCCGCGTATTAAAATAACCTTTTCGATGACTATCTTCGCTTGGTGTTTGAGCTAAAATTTCTTGCACCTTGTTTAAAACCTGTAAAAAATATAAAGCAGTTAATCACATACTGCTAAAAATAATTCTAGGTATTTTTCTTCATTTTTCAAGTCACTGAAATAAAATTATTTTCGAAATACAAATAATTCAAAAGGTCGATAGACAAAAATCCCGAGCCAATAATAAAACGCAACATTTTTTCTTAAATCATTTTTTTTACTGTGATTTGGGATTACATAAGTACTTAAAGTTCGCTTTTTCGCCATCGACTGTCATTATTATTAAAAGAAATCTATAATATTATAAAAATGAATCGCAAAATGTGTTGGTAAGCTCATAACTTGAGAACGGCTGAACCGATTTCGTTAATTCTTTTTTTTAATATTCCTTCAAATACGAGGATGGTTTATAAGGAAAGAAAACGTTAACATGTACCACGGCCGAAGTTTTTATTTTTATTATAAGAATTTTTTATCATAATTAAAATAAATAACTCACACAGGAGGCCTTGTAGCTTCGTGTAGAATATAATCGGCTTGAATTTCCGGACTGGCGCCATCTTGTAGTGCCGGATGCAAATCGGTCATCAAAGATGGCGTCCATCTGAATTCTGTGTGCTTGTTCACTTGCTGAAATATTGAAATCAACAATTGAATATAAATTTATTTACAATAAATAATAATACGAAGGCGTAGGGATGTGACGACCCCATCGCCCCCGGTTGGCATATCTACAATAGATATCCCAGCCGTGCAGTCAGTCACCCCGCAGGGCACCTTGTGGCGAGGTGTCGGGGAGTAGCGACCCCGCGGGAACCGAGCGCTCCCGGGGGAGGTCCCTGACCTCACCTCCGGACTGTCCCAGTGGCAGTTCGGAGTGAACAATGACGAGGTTCAGGATCCCCCACCTCTGGCTTGCCTTTGTTGGCCGTCCAGAGTGGAGCCGCCAGAGCTATATGCTCGGGGGTGGAAGTGTCTAATGGCGTAATAGCGGGGAAACCCGCTCCGGGCCCGCGGGCCCGCGATGGTGAAACCGGTGCCGCACCTCTCTACACCCCTAGCCGCTCAGCTGATGTTGCCCCCTTGTTGCCATTTTCGGTAACCTTTTTGGGAGCCCATCGACCGAGCTGGCGAGTCACCGTCTGCCATCACTTTCAATTTTTAATATTGAAAAGGCAGACGTCCATAGTCCCCATAGACCCAACCTACCGATCCACTGAACACCTCCTTCCATAACCCAGATTTTTAATTCCCATATTTTACAATAGTCCTGCATCGGCCGCGGACTGCCCAGGGCTGTATCTCTATAGTGCAGTTATGGGCAGGCTGCGGCTGGTGTCCCACAACACATTAAAATTCTCTAAAGGGCCTCTGCGTGTTGGACCTGTGTCCCCACGTAAGCCTCCCAAAGGACCGGGTATCTTCCTTCTGGTGGTACCCGTGTATTATGGAGAGAAACATAATACGAAAAGGATATATTTGAAGAACTAGCTTTCCGCCCGAGGCAAGATTAAAAGATACCAAAATCGTCCCCTTGCTCCATGACGTGACGGTAATGCCATGACGCGACCTCAAAATTTAACTCTCAACCTAAAGAAGTTTCACTTCAAAAATCTTCACCTTCACAAATTTCGCATCAGGTGCAGGAATGATATCGTGAGTCATCACTCGGACTATATTGTTAGTGCTGTCGTCGTTCTTGAACCGATACTGTCGGTCGTAAACCGCTGATATGTCCACTTCGATGAGACTCTTGCGTAAACGGACTATGCCTATGACGTCATACTGCCATATCCAGTATCCTGAAATAACAAGAAAATGTACAAATTTTATTTTTATTTATTTACTAGCGGTCCGTCCCGGCTTCGCCCGTGGTATATTTCGCAATAAAAGGTAGCCTATGTTCTTTCTCAGGGTCTAAACACTCTAAAGATTATCTGTGCCAAATTTCATCAAAATCGGTCCAGTAGTTTATGCGAGAAAACCATACATACATACATAAATACAAACCTTTTCTCTTTATAATATTAGTATAGATTTAATACAATTTATTTATTATACATTAAAACTGGCGCAATCATAATCTCTTTATAGATTTACCGCGCGCCAGCGCCATCGATATATTATGTAGAAACAAGATTCGATAATTATTAACATTGACAAACAATAATACATATATATAAGTTATTACATACATTCATAATTCATTCACAAAACTAACAACATAACATCTAAGTACATATTTTATTTATTTATGGAGGGTGGTTTGGTAATAATTCACTGTCGGTAGTTCTAACAGTTTTTAATAAACCAGTCAGACTCCACACTCGTTGTTTCATTGACGTTCCATTGGCGACGAGTCGGAACTACGCGTGACGTGAGTAAAGTGTTGTGAACATGCCTATAGGGAAATTGGAGCCGTTTGATGTTAACTCCAAACAATGGCCAGCATATATTCGCCGTGTGAGACAATTCTTATTGTTGAACGAAATCAGAAATGAATTGCAAGTGCCATTACTAATTACTGTTGTGGGAGAGACAACATATGCACTAATGTGCGATTTATGTTCGCCGGAGCATCCCGAATCAAAGTCGTTTGAAGAGCTCGTTGACCTCGTGAGACAACACCTAGAACCACAGCGTTCTGAGATAGCCGAGCGCCATGTTTTTCGCTTACGTCGACAACTCGTCGGCGAGCCGCTCACAGAATATTTACATAATTTAAAACATTTGGCGACTACGTGCAATTTCGGCAGCAATTTAGAAGAGAATTTACGTGACCAGTTCGTTTCTGGATTGGCGAGTGAGGCGATGCGATCGCGAATTTTTGCCGAAAAAGACATAAATTATAAACAGGCCGTGGAGCTGGCTCTGGCCTTGGAGGCGGCGGAACGACACGCAGAGGTGAGCGCAGCCCCGAGCGCAGCAGGCGTGGGCGGCGGCAGCGGGTCGGCGGCGGGCGAAGGCCTGCACCAGGCG
>CAJQZN010008969.1:0-10904 GCA_907164685.1 Colias eurytheme | reverse complement strand
GAAGTGACAGTAGTACCTACCCACCTCAACGCTTCGCTTATGAGGCGAGCAATTATCATATGGGTTTCCAGTGTTTGCTTGATTACCTGTTTTTTAGTATATGTATATTTATTTGTATATCGCTATTTTTTATCATGTATTTTCTTCACTTTTCATCTTTGTTAAATGTTTAGAGCACTTCCGAAAAATTCAATTTCTATGCCATCTAATTTTGTCTTATGAAATATTCAGTAGCTAGGTACATTGTAGGTATTCGTATAATATCTACGAATTAGTTAACTTGGTATTTTATTAGATACTAGCTGCGTTTCACCCGCGTAGCTCCGCTCCTGTTGGTCTTAGCGTGTTGATATATAGCCTATAGCGGTATAGAGCTTCCTCGATAAATGGACTATCTAACCCCGAAAGAATTTTTCAAATCTGACCAGTAGTTCCTGAGATTAGCGCGTTCAAACAAACAAACTCTTCAGCTTTATAATATTAGTATAGATTTACACATGGCCTTCCTTAAATAACTACTAAATGCCATCTAATTTTGTCTTATTAAATACTACACGTAGGTATTACGAATTACCTACCAATTAACACACGAAATCTTTTTAAATAATAACATTAAATATATCACGAAGTACAACAGACCTATCTTACATTAGAAATAGATCTGCAAACAGACCGGTGTATGGTAACACATCATTCAAACATATCTCATGACACAGCCGTTAGAGGCTTTCATAGATTGTTGAGAATAAACTATAATTTCTCCACTAATTGCACTGCTAACATTTATCTTACGCGCGCTAATATACCACGCAAAAATTTAGGGTTATTACTAAACTAAAATAAAAATGTAAAATATATACACTCAAGAACGCTTCAAAAAGTATAGTTAAATAGCAAAATAAATGTTTGAGTTTATTTTTTTTAAGAAAAATCGGCACACTAGCTCTTGGCTACCTTCTCCCTAGTTGGTAAGCGAAGATGTGGTCTAAGATGGAGCGCGCTTCAGGAGAAAATTCACTCTACGCTTGAAGTCCACATTGTATAGGTACAATGTGGACCCCGATAAGTAGGCATATCGGGGATCGCAGAAGAAAAACCTAATATGTATAATTAATTAGGACAATAATTCGTAATCTAAGGTTCACTTTCATGACTATTGACTTGAAGTACATATCCAGTACATACTCATTTAAGAATATTAGCGTATTTAAGAATTTCATTTTCACAATATACATATTATTTGTCATTTTAACTAACAGATAAGATAGAAAGGTACTTAGGAGCATATCCAGAAGTAATGTAAGTAAATCATGTCATAAGTAACATTTTATTATTATGAGCAAAAATAACAGCAAGGAAATATATTATTTTGTGTAAAAAACGCGGCAAAATTTCGCGCCAATTCAATATAGAAAAGCCGAAAGTGTCTGAATACATTTTCGTCTAGAAACGCAAATTGTGACCTGTGTTCCGTTCAGAATTTCGGGTATTAAAGTAAAACCTTGTTTGTCGGGTGAGTGTTTATCAAAATTTTACTTTATACGTAAATATGAATGATAAAGTTTTGGTATAGTCGGGAAATATTAATTTGATGAATGAAAATACCAATGCCTACTAGACTAATGTATTCTAACACTATTTTTCTGTGTTATTAAAAAAAAACAAACGGAATGAAATCCGTTTATAATTTTTTTACTGTAAAGGTCGTCTCTGAAAACCAGTGTTACAGAAACTCCCTCTGAAACTTTTGCTGATGTGGGGACCATTTTGGCATCAGTATAATGTAATATTTGAATTTACCTGTTAATTTTTTTCTTCTGTCTTTACTGCATTCTTATATTGGTGCCAAATAAATGAATGAATGCTGCAAGGAATAAAATATTGCAAAAAAAATAGTTTTATTTATTTTTATTTAGCTCAGCCCTAACATCAAGCAACATTGTATCGTGTGCAATAACAAAATTAGCAAACCAAACAAATCATCTCTTGTGCAAATTGTCGAGATAAATGTTAATTCTTTGTTTTATTTGACATTAATATTACTGTAACATTGTTTTAAGGTAATATACAGGATGGTTTGTTTGGATTGTATAGCGTGATGTTCACATTGGTAAACATTAATTATTTTCTGTATGAAGGAAAACAGGAAATCTGATAAGTCAGTTTTGATATAATTATATTGGACGGATAGAAGGAAGGGTTTAATGTTTATGCATTTTACACACATGAGTTAGAAATCCATACTAATATTATAAATGCGAAAGTAACTCTGTCTGTCTGTCTGTTACTCAATCACGCCTAAACTACTGAACCAATTTGCATGAAATTTGGTATGAAGATATTTTGATACCCGAGAAAGGACATAGGCTACCTTTTATTGCGAAATATGTACCACGGGCGAAGCCGGGGCGGACCTCTAGTTTATCTATTATCTTTCTATATATCTTAAATTTTACAAAGAAAGATAAAGGTGCAGGGTGATTATAATAATGTATACCTAAGTAACGGTGCATTTACACCAAACGAGCACAGACCTAAAGCTATAGAGTAAGAGCAAGAGCAAGAGCATTATTTCGTAAACGAAAACTCATATTCAAATTTGTTCAGTATTAGAACATTGCATAGAATCTTTTCGAATGCACTAAGAACAACGAAAGAATGCTCTGCGCCTGTTTACACTAATCGAATTTGACATAGTGGGGTTAGAATGAGCATTCGCTCATTTGATGTAATTACTCCGTAATGGCTGTTTTTCAAACGAATGATGGATGGATTCATCATTGCGTACACCTGCAACAAGCCTGCAACGTAGGAAGAAGAGACTTAATTTCACCAAAATCGGATTAGTACCTAGTTTTTGAAGTAGTGAAGTCCCATGTCCCCTAGTGGGGTAAGGGGCAGATGCATTATACATCTGTTTCACTGATCGATTTTCTTTAGGGACAAGTAGGTGATCAGCCTTCTGTGTCCTACCAGACCGAGACATTTTTTTTTCTTCGTCTCCACCGGGAATCGAACCCCTCGGTGTTACGCTCACGCGTCAACCACTGTACCGAGGAGGCGGTTTTTGAAGTAAGTATGTATTAATTGCATTATATAATATAGATTTATAACTACAAAACTTGTTTTTAAATGAATAACATGAATGAAAGAAGAATAGGGTAGATAACAAAAATAAAAAAATACTTACCTACCTACGACAAATCACAGTTTTGAAATTGTCTCTCTTCAAACAATATTTGGCTACAGCCTGTATAAAACGCATACGTAAAAAGAAAACATTGTAAATGAATTTTTTATCGCAAATCTTTGCGTATTTGCTTTGCCTGTGCAAAAGTTTTTAATTCGCTACTAAGTATAGTTGCTTAATACTGATAACAAACTTTAGTTTACTGCCAAACAAAAAACTTTAGTTTATTTGCCTACGTCAGTTTATTTTATATATTTACCTATAAATTTTTGTGCAGAATATAAGGAAACATTTGAAACAATTAAAATTATTTATATCTCTATTCACCCACCTCGCACGATCATGTCATACCTACCTACTATGTATATTTTCATTTTTCATCATCTAAATAGTAAATACTAAACAAAATGCAAAGATTAATAACTACGAACATAATATGAAAGTATCTACCCTGTTTTAAAAAAATGGTCTCTCCATTGATGGATAATTTTTCTATTATTTTTTTCGCACTGATATTATTTCTTCATAGGAATGTTTCATCTGAGTTTTCACATCTGCATAGCTGCTATCCATACTAATATTATAAATGCGAAAGTAACTCTGTCTGTCTGTCTGTTACTCAATCACGCCTTAACTACTGAACCAATTTGCATGAAATTTGGTATAGAGATATTTTGATACCCGAGAAAGGACATAGGATAGGTTTTATCCCGGAAATCCCATGGGAACGGGAACTCTGCGGGTTTTTCTTTGACTGCGCGGGCGATGCCGCGGGTGGAAAGCTAGTAAAAAATAAATACAAAGGTATATGCTATGTCGATTAAAGATTGATAAAAGGCCTATTCAAACCAGAGAAGTATCTGCTACCGTGGGTATCATCAGTATACGGTCCATCGGTATGCGATTAGAGTCCTTATAATATACTACGTAAGAGATTTAATCGCGTACCCATGGATTATGACTACAAAACTTATTTTTATATGGAACTAGCGGTCCGCCCCGGCTTCGCCCGTGGTACATATTTACGTTTTCTCTACATATAAACCATCCTCGTACTTCAAGGAATATAATAAAAAAAGAATTATCGAAATCGGTTCAGCCGTTCTCGAGTTATGCGCTTACCAACACATTTTGCGATTCATTTTTATATTATAGATATAATATCAATATAATATAATATCATGGAAATTATAGTCGATCTTTGAGCAAAGGAAATATGCTCAATGGACTATATCGTATGGATCAACACGACCGGACAGTACAGGCCAAGATGAAGATCACCTTCATGCCAAACGTCTGTCAATAATAATTACCTATATGAAAAACTAGCTGACGACTATGACCATATAAGGAATATTATTTCCCTATCATGCCTGTTACATTTATTTTACACTAGATTTCCGCCCGCGGCTTCGCCCGCGTTTGCAAAGGAAAACCCGCATAGTTCCCGTTCCCGTGGGATTTCCGGGATAAAAACTATCCTATGTGTTAATCCAAGTTACCCTCTATATGTGTGCTAAATTTCATTGTAATCGGTTCAGTAGTTTTTACGTGAAAGAGTAACAAACATCCATACATCCATACATCCTTATAAACTTTCGCCTTTATAATATAATATATTAGATATATTAGATATTAGATGTTATTTCTCCGCTACTATTCATCTTATTAGCTTTATGCCACGATAACTGAACTACTCAAAATGAAATAATTTTCCAATCCCTGAAATTTTCACGTTTACCATAAGAACTCACACCAATCGACTAACTCCTGTAAACAGTAGAACCTTCGATAACACGTAAAACTACACACGTACACTAGTAAAAGTATCTTCTTACTAGAAAAAAAAAACATGAATGAATCTATTTTTGATATAGGACACACAGGTAAAGTTACGTTTATTAAAAAAATGTTACAAGTTGAAACATACCGGCCGAATTGATAACCTCCTCCTTTTTTGAAGTCGGTTAATAAATTGAAACACATCATAATTAGAAAATACTTAACCATAAAGTATGTTTCAATTATATTTTGTCACAAAACATTTAATAATAAGTAATAACATTCATAAATAAACTTTATAAAAATCTAAGAAACGTAACCCATGCCTCAACATAGCTTTCATAATTACAAAAATCCTTCTACGAGTAAAAATTCGAGTCGCGTGATGGCCTGAATACCTACACCAAATTTCACCTAATCCTAAACTAAGTGTAATAAATTACCTCACATCGTAGTCTAAACAAAAGTCAAATAAACTATGATATCTGATAACATTCTTGAGCTTATAAAAATGGGACATCCGTTGTTTATCTTGAATGCAAGACAAATGTAATTTCATCTCAAGATAGAGAACAATTACGAAAACTCAAATCTCTAAAGTAGCGTACTGGTGTTGACTTGGTAATTTTTGTATAATTCATTATTCTTTATTTGCTCATAAGTCGTAAACATAGTATAAAGATGTTACATTTGTTTTACTTATAATACAGCATATTTAGTCCTTATTGAAAAACAGTTTTGGACGTCCTTTGAAAATAGGTATACGGTAGAGCTAGCGTATATACGACCATATGGGTCAATTTGGTATTGTCATGTGTTTTGTAGTTTGATAATAATAATTAATGAAACAATTTATTCGCTTTCGCTTCTAGGGAAGCGCGTACCATCTTAGACCATAATATCTCAGCTTAACATCAGGCGAGAATGCTGACAAGCGCTTCCCTATCGACAATAAAAGAAAAACAATTTATTTTTTTACAAATTGTTAAAAATAATAAATAATAAAGGTAGGTAGTCTATTCCAGATAGAACATTTTGTTTTAAAAGACAACCATAAGTACCCAGTTGTTCAATACTTATTGCTAACTTATATGATGTTTGTACTTGAGTTACTTACATGTGGACGTATATAACATTCATCATAGTAATATTAAATGCAACTCATTTTGTGCTAATTCAAATTATAGTCGATCTTTGAGCCAATTTTCATCAAGATGTGTTGGGTAAAGTGAGGATAAAGGCCAAGATCGGATAAGTTCGGATAAGTTTCGTTCGGATAATTTCGTATGGTAGAAAGCGTGATTTTGTTTTTATTTTCTGACTTGCAATATATCCCATAAGATAATAGTTTATTAATCACCGAAACATTAAACATTGTGATTAAGTATTCTTAAATTAATTGTTTTTATTTATAATTCGAAATGAATTGGCTTTGTCATAAATTGATTTTTCCGTATATAAATATTGTAGTCCGGCCCTGTCCTCTATTTCATTTGTTTATATTTTTAGATAAATAAACAAGATAAAGAGTTCGTCAAATGTTTTTCAGTTGATCACTGTGTTTCGAAATGTAATAATAAAAAAAACAAATATTTACAAATTGTAAACAATGTTTTTGGAACAAAGGATTTTAAAATTATTATTTAGCTATAATAAGTTTCGGTTTTTAAAAGAAACACAATTCATGGCTAAATAAAAACTTTATTTTAAAATAACAAATCATCAAGTTTACAGTGTTTTGTGACTTGATTATATGAAATAATAAAAAATTCTATCAAATAAAAAAGCATAACTTTAAAAAAATATCATTGATTGAAATAATAACAGCAAATATTTAGACTTATTTTCTTTATTGAGAAATTTTTTCAACAAGGTAGATTGTAGCTTAGTAGGTATTATTTTTTTACAAAGTAAACAATTTTCAAAATAACAATAAAAATATAATTTTACAAGCTATTTTCCAATCCTAAACTTTATTATAACTTTGTTACAGAATTAATTCAAAAATTCTTATACATATATATATTTTTAATTTTATTACGTACCTACCTACATTTCAAACGCAAGTTCTACTAAATGCAAAAAATAGGCCTGCAGAATTTTGTTTTTGATAAAGCCCCAATGAAAAAACCTTCAATCACTGTCTGTAGAAATTAACTGTACTAGGTACTCCGACATTTTGTGGTAATAATATACACTTCCATACCGTTATAAATGTGGTTTAATTACGAACAGACTTTATAATATTATGAGTCTAGCTTTTGCCAACTTTGTTATAAGACATGAAATAACTTAAACGGAATTTGTAATGTATCTTATCTGTTTTCTAATGAAAGCAAAACGTTCTCTTAAATATTTCATTTAACAGTATACTGATGTTACAGAGAGGTGAAGTTTAATTTTTTTGTATGTTTGTAGGTCAGACATTGGACCTTCGGGAATAATAATAATAAATAATAAATAAATATTTCAGGACAATTTTCACACACACTGATCCCATATACTAAGCTTTCGCTTGTGTTATGGTAACCAGATGGCAGATAAACATACATAATTTATAATAATTTATATAATTTTAAATAATTTATACTTATATAGATAATTAACACCCAGACACTGAGCAAACATCTATGTTCATCACACGAATATTTGCCCGGGTGGGAATCGAACCCACGACCTCTAACTTGGAAGGCAGGGCCACTGCCAACCAAGCCAACCGGTCAGTCAGTCATAATCTGTTAATGTTAATTCTTTCACAAACAGAAAGCTACACTATTCAGTAATAACACAGGATATTTTATGAGTTAAAATTCACTGAAAAAAATCATAGAAAATTAAGCTGGAGAAAATTGCGTGTGTTGCTCTTTCGGCGTGTGCAATACTTTGGTTCTAAGACTATAGTTTAATCAATATATTTTCCTTCGTTAATTATGTAATTTAGCAGAGTGGATGATGTTGATTATAAACAGATTGTGTGTGATGTGCAGATAAACATTTCAATTTGTATCCAGGCTCAATTTCATGAGCATATATCCTGTATATAGTGTTTAGTTTTTCGACGCTCTTGACTTTTGCCTCTACCTATTTATTATAAGTTATGACTGAATGAATACGTTTGTACATATTCCTGTGGACTTATAACAAAGATTCAACATTACTTCTTTAAACGCAAAAATACCAACCATAGAGTTGCTTTCTTACGTACCTCTAGACATAAAGTCTTGTATAGGTAAATCCATACTAATATTATAAATGCGAAAGTAACTCTGTCTGTCTGTCTGTTACTCAATCACGCTTAAACTACTGAACCAATTTGCATGAAATTTGGTATGGAGATATTTTGATACCCGAGAAAGGACATAGGCTACCTTTTATTGCGAAATATGTACCACGGGCGAAGCCGGGGCGGACCTCTAGTAGTTTCATAACTCAGAAGCTTTTTTATCCAATCCTTCAATACCTTTAGACCAGTCTTAAAGACCACCCAAAATAATAATACCAACTAGTGACGTAATCACTCTTATCACTATACAAGCCACATAAGCTCACAGCTTTTGTGCGTCAGTCTGTATGTTTGTACAACGTTACCTCACACGATGACACTTGCCATGTGAAAACATTTTTGATGTGTGATAATGTTGTATCAACACTAAGTGAATGGATTTAGATATGATTGTGAAAAATAAAAGTAGGAAAAGCTCTTGAGTTATGCATATCTGTGGAATAGAGGGACTGCAGTATCCCTTTCTTAGATGTTTCGTCTACATTACAACCTATTCTTCATCAATAATGAAGAATAGGTTTTAATGTAGACGAAACACTCCGTAGTATAGGTATAGTTTTTAACATTACCTACTAGAGAGAGTAGTAAATCTTTATTTTGAACTAGCTGTGCCCCGCGTTTTTACCCGTATTACTCCGCTCCTGTTGGTCTAAGCGTGGTGATATACGTGGCATATAGACTTCCTCGATCAATGGTCTATCTAACACCGAAAGAATTTTTCAAATCGGACCAGTTGTTGAGATGAGATTAGAGCGTTCAAACAAACAAACAATCTCTTTAGCTTTATAATATTAGTATAGACACATTACATATTTCATTGCAATATAATTTGATATTTCCTAGATACTTAACCTCAAACACAAAATATTTAAAACGACCCCTATATGTACTGTACTTACACCATTAAATCTTCCCACTTCCTCGAGTCAAGGGACAAATCCCAATGACAAATTATGCGTAAAAGCGTAAGAAGCGAAACGCCACAATTGTAAGAATTAACAATAGCAGGAGCTTATAATCATACGCGTAATTGACCAAGAAGTAGCTGCGCTTTACTTATTTACAATACATCAAAGATTATGTACAATACAGACGCGGTACAGAGCTAACCTATGTGATTTTGTGGGTATAAAACTAAAAGAATAAGAGGTTGATTGCTGTAAAGACGTAATTACGTAGATATAGTAATAATTTTAATATGTAAATTAGATTTCACAGGCCTTATTAACGACGAGCTCAAAGTCCTTTAAAAGAGGTTCCGAGGTAAAGTAATTAAGTCATTTCATAAAACGCATTAAACTACGTTAACTACCTATTATATATTATGTACTAACTCTTCTGTCTTACATTGATTATTTTGTTATAATAACGTAGAGTGAAAATGTGCACTTTTAGCATAAAACGAAATAAAAATGTTTTTCATTCCTGTTGGATTTCATATAAGTAGGTTTTTATTGTAGTTGTTGTTTTATAATTCACATCTTCAAAGTAACCATTCATACTGCGCATTTCAACTTAAATATAATTTTAAACCGTTCCCAGAAAAGCTGTAAATTTGAACCTTCTACCGTATTATGGAATACTCTTATATTGGCACAAACATCGAGCCCAGAATAACACGCTACATCTACTCAATAATCTATGACAAGCACTTGTGAGCCCCTATAATTTTAACATATCAATTATGCAAGCACAAATGTAACATCTCTATTATGACGGGTGCATTCACGTGGAGTGCGCACAAAAGCCCTCCAACACATGCGCGACCGATACGATTCTTATTGAGTTTGTTGAAGATGTTTTTGTCCTGTTGCGTTGAGTGTCCCGCTGTTAAATTGTTAGTGGTCGCGAATTCAGATGTGTTACGTTAGTTCATACTTCATGACAGGTCTGTCAATGCCTTTATGTTGTGTGTAAATTTTGTATCTGTGGAAAGCTAACAGATTTTTTTTGGTATAGATATGGATGAATGAAAAAGCGTAGTGGATTGTATTTAAATCACCATTACAACTATTTTTCTATCTCTATCTTCAAAATATTAACTGATATAATATATGTAGTTGAATAATTAATATATTTTGTTAATATCTTCCGTGTCTCATTACATTTTTACTATTCTACTATAGCTGTCCCAGCAAAGCTTTTTCTTACTTTTATCATTTAGGTGTGTGAAAAATAGATGTTGGTCCATTCAGATTTACTCGATATGCACAGAAATTTCATGAGAATCGATCCAGCCGTTTGGGAGGTAGTAAGTAAGTATCGTAACTAATACTTTGACACGAGAATTTTATGTAGGTATATAGAGAAGATAAAGCCATTGCCAAAATGATTTCCACACACTTCAAAGAAATCCTGCATCTTAGTTCTACATTTCAACCCCTAAATAATCGAAACTAGAATGTAAATCGGCAGTGAGTACATAATAAATAGAACAAAGGACCAAAATCTAATAAACTCTTAACAGACCCTAGAAACAATTTGGATTCTCTCGTATACATGTTTAAGAAACGGGTAAACTAGATTGGATTTCGGGAAATCTATTTATTTTGGGACATGTTTACGACGATATTAGTTTTACAGCCAGTTTCACATCATGGATGTGTTCTATTCAAGAAGCTTATATCTAATACACTGGAGATTGCACTA
>CAJQZN010008953.1:0-10288 GCA_907164685.1 Colias eurytheme | reverse complement strand
TAGCAAGGAATTAAATTGTCACTATAGGTAATTCTTACAGCTTTAGCAAAAATTATTCGTTTATTTATTACTATGAAACTTGGATATTTTACAAGTCCAAAATTGCTTGCTTACTTGAAAAAAGCTTTTAGTTTCAAATTGAAAACTAGGCAAGTTTTAAGATGTCACTAGGCAAGTTTTAAGATGTCATTTAACATATTTTACTACAACCACAACGCATTTCATTACTTTGAAAAAGTAACCTTATATCAACACATTAGAGACTAATACACATTAAAACGTAGTAACATTAAGCAGTGGAAAAAATCGCGTTGTCATCCCGTCAACGTCGAGGCGTGACGAATCGCGATGTAGACGTCAATTCCTTTACATTCTCGAAAAAACCAACAAGATTTTTAAAAAAAGAACAATCACAGAGTAAATAAGAAACGATCGATCGATGTCGTGACATCTCTGCTACTAGTAAAAAAAAAAAGAATGACCATTTACATTTTTTACTGGCCGCTTGTCCTAATTCGTTTTTTCGAATTTCAAATTTAAAAGTTCTGTAACGAATTTTTATATTCATGAACGGTGTTAGTTTTGGAGATTTTTTGTTTGCACTTTCAGCTGTTGCAAAAATACCGGAACTAAAATGTTTGTCTATAACGGTTCGTTTGTTAAAAAGGTTATTCGAGTGATAAAACGTTAGAAAAAGTGCATCCAATTTTAAAAACTATGACAGAACAAAAACACGCCAATCTAATAACAATATACTACAGTTTATTCTAAACGCGGAGCGAAAAATATTTGACGCACGACGTTTATAATTCCATACATTTATCTATATAGTTATTGTTCGGTGCAATGACCACCGAACACCCTAGTCAGCAATACTAGGTATCGCGGGCGGCGTTTAACATAAATTAAGGCAGTCCACAATCAACAGTCCACAAAATAACATATTACCGTCGCGACGCGTACATAACATTAACATTAAACATATTATAACATAACATAAAAATCTAACAGAATAATTAATATATAATTTAACAATTATTAACAATAGCATTAACAGTAAAACATTAGCAAGTAAAGTATAACAGTGTTTTGTAACAAATAAGTAGAACAGTGATTTTAGTAATAAATTAATTAGTGTAACTTTAGTTTGATTTTATAACAAATCCCTCCAACACTAGCCACGCAGCCCATCATTGGGTTTATCGCCCTACAGTTATGATGTTGTCCGTCCTTTGTTTCGTGGGATAATACAAGGCTACACTGTCGATTTTTATGTGTGACTTAAGTTATGTGAAAATCTTTGCTGTTGCTAAACTAGCATTTCTCCACGGTTTTACCCGCATTACTCCGCTCCTATTGGTCTTAGACCTTAGTGACCTAATATTGAAATAATGTTACAAATCAGACCCGAATCAGATCCTGAAATAAGTGTGTTCAAACAAGCAAACAAACTCTTCAGCTTTATAATATTTGTATTGATATAAAATTCTGAAACATCGATACTATCCATACTAATATTATAAATGCGAAAGTAACTCTGTCTGTCTGTCTGTTACTCAATCACGCCTAAACTACTGAACCAATATTCATGAAATTTGGTATGGACGTATTTTGATACCCGAGAAAGGACATAGGCTACTTTTTATCCCGGGAAAATGACGCAATCCTGGAAATCCCGCGGAAACGGAAACTGTGCGGATTTTTCTTTGACTGCGCGGGCGAAGCCGCGGGCGGAAACCTAGTACAAAATAAGTGATCGTAAAACAAAAACTTACAGATACAACATTGGCCTTTCTAAATCTTACTTAAAACCAAAATACTTAAACAATATTACAATTATTAAAGGACAATCATAATTTTTCGTTGTCATAAACCATACACATGAAAGCATAAAACAGATTAATCCATTGTGTGAACGGGCCTTTAAATTATTTTATTCTAATGTGATCAATCATTTGTGTTCATTAGGAGGGAATATAAATGACTCCAATCACTTTAAGTGTCGGCGCATAATTTCGAAATAATTGGCTTTTTAAAGTATTACGGTTTTTAAGACACCTATTAAAAAACAGGATATCGGTATTTTTCTTGCGTTCGGATTGCTCTATCAATTTTGAAGCGGTTTTATGAACGCTTTGATAGTCTGAGCTGATTAACTTCATTTTTGTTTTTTGTAGACTTCGGCACATCTCAAGAAATGTTTCACTTCTTTACAATTATTTAGTATTAATTATTAATTATTTTATATTGATGTATTTCACCTAAACCTACCGTTTATCTAATTTATGAAATTTCTGTTTCATTATTATTGTTACGTACAAGTATTCATAGAGCTTTTTGGTTGTAAACCTTGTTCCTCTTTTAGGACATAAAACATTATTGTTTTTATAACAGATCAATATGAGATTTGTAGCCTCTCTATACTGTCAATACCGGTATTATCCTTACTGATACATAGTTAATCGTTAGCTGCTCATTTAAACTTAATTAACTGTACACTTTAGTTACATAAATCGAGCCGTAACCAAGCTTGCACTCAGGTAAGTACACAATACGAATTGAGATGTAATTTTCCATCTCAAGAGCCATTAAGTCGTTTTGTTTTACTCGCCTCCTTTATTTGTGTTTTTTGTTCCAACAGTTCGAAGAAGTAAGTTATTTTTAATGTTTATATTACCGCTTATTTTGCGTTGGAGATCATGTCCTGTAATTATTGTTGAAGTATTGGCTCGACGAAATTACGGGGGGTTTTAATTTGTTTTTCAAGTACGTTTTGTTGGTTCGTTATATTGACTTGTTGTTCTTGTGATGTGGGTGTTAGGCTCGTGGCTAGTTGCATGTAATGGCAGATAAACTTAAGTTTAAATAATAAAGGTATGGTCATTGGTCCTTACGTAGTCATTGACTGTCTGTAAAATTTTGTGTTTACTGTTCTTAAAAGTTGTTTGTAGTCATTAAGTAAAGAATCTGCCTGCCTGTAAGGTTGGGTCGCCTAAGATCGGATGTGACATAAGATCGGATGCATGGAATAACTCGCAAACTAGGCAATATTCTCTACTGCTACCAACACTACTAGATCCGCCATTTTGTTCTGCCCCTCTCTTCACTCTGCGGCCGGCCAGCGACCAGACGGGACGTGTACACAGGTGATTCAGCAGAAAAGGTGTATTTTGTGGCGAAAATCGTCGATCCGATCTTACCTACAAAATTTTGATGGCTCATTGTGGAGAGTACTTTCATTGAAATAATGTAATTAATTATTTTGGGGCAGAATTAGCGAATCCTCTTTCCATCTGTATACTTTGATTACGCCTAGGACGTTCACAACCCAAGATCCGATCTTCCCTCCCAATGCCGAAGATCGGACCGAAGTTTAGCTCTTGACTGCGCCTTATGCAATAATGCGCAATAATTATTAACTTTTAATATATTTAACTATCCAATGACGCTATGACTATCAGACCTTAGGTACATTTTCATTATTTAGTCCTAGAACACGGAGGATAAAAGTTTGAGAAATTTAATTAGGATGAGGAGGGAAGACCGGACTAAAAAAACGCAATAAAAAAAAAACTTCTTTGTCAAATTTTTTGAGGAATTTCCTGACTCAATCATTGATGCTCAATGTATGGACGTAAGTCCGGATGTTTTCCTAATGTTAACATTATTATTAAACGCATAGAAGTGAAGATACTACATAGGCCGATCTTCGGCCGAACTGTTATTTTCTTCACTATGGTAAGTCGAAAAAAGTCTGCTTTTTAGGCTCTAAATTTGCTTAGATAGATAGCATCTACGCAAACCAAAAAATTAGGGGTTAAACAATATTTTTTTGTCATCAATTTACAGTTGACCGCAACAGAAAAACGACATCGAATCATGAGAAATAAAATAAAAAATACAGTACGTATAAAATTTTCGGCATATGCGTCCGATCTTAGGCGACCCAACCTTATCTCGAATCTGACTTTGTCATTCTGAGTCTTTTTTGTAGTCTTCTCTGTTAAAACTGGTCCAATGAGAACTCACTTCTGTGTAACGATCAAATTAATAATAGTTGTCCCGTTGTTTAAGTGCTTGAGTTTAATTCAGTTTTGTTTCCTTTTAATTAGCGTATGTATATTCGTAATTGCGCTGCTTTGTCTCACATTCCTAGAACATTAACAGAAATCGTTTTTATTTCTCAATGTTCTAAAATAGCACAATGGAAAGGTAAATAATTGAGGTTTCTTTTGTCTCACTTATCTTTAGTCAATGGAGATTAATTAAAGGTGATTGTTCATATTTGCATATCATGTTCATTAGGTAAGATATGAATGCCTGCAATCAAGATAGTGTTGGGATTACCCAATACTCGGTATTGCTGATTTTCAAGCTTGTAATTGTATCTTACACAACTTGGAGATAGAGATAGTTATTGTTTTTTAGTATAGAAACTGTTCTTTGGCTTTGTAGACATTTGCATCGTATATTTAGAATGATATACCCATATACCTACTTACTTCCCTATAGGTACATATTATTATGATGCGAAAGTGTATTTTGTTTGTCATTCTTTAACGTTGCAATGAAGGGATTTATGCTTTATGTGTATGGAGCTTTCGGAGCAATAGGCTTTTCACCACGGTAAAACATTTCATTCCTATGGTGGATTTCATTTTGTGATTATGCAGGCGATGCCACGAGCGGAAAACTAGTGTTTCTATACAATTCTGAAAAATTCGCACAACATACAAGGTTGAAGGAAATTCTTACGTTAGTTAAAAAAAACAATACATTCAACACAATTATATTATAAAACAATTTCATGAAATTTAATTCAATGAACGCTAACGCTCACCAAAACTCGATGCCGCAGAATAAACACTTGGCAAATGCAAATCAATTTTATAAAGCCACAAACAATGGCTGAAAACCGCGACACAAGTGCTCTGCTAATATTACTTCTAGTTTTGAGATGGGATAAATTATTTATAAACCGCGAATTGAGTTCAGACCTAATAATCCTGTCTTGCTAGAAACTTGAAAGGATTCAACATTTTTATTCGTTAATGAGGCAAGAATCGAAATTAGATGAATTATTTTTGAAACTTGAAGATAATGATTTAATTTTAAGTATTGTGAATAGCGGCATGTTGTGTTTTAAGAATAATTGAAATACCATAATATTATTAGGATTCTTATAATATGGCAAAAGACTAGTGATGACGACCGCGACCGAAACCTATATAGCGCTGTCATTTTTCCATACTGGAAATTACATATTTTGGTTTTTAGGGCTTCCAGACATCATGATACGGGTGCAGGTCTTACAAAAATTGTAATGCTTCTACAAAAAATTGTGATGCAGACTTTTTACTTGTTCGAAATCACGTCACAGCATCTTTTCGTCACATTGCGTTACTCAATAGTGAATGATTTGACAAAACGTCTGTATTCCGCCTGTCTCGTTTCATGAATTTAAAAACGTTTTGGAGAAAAGGGCCAAGGTCACTCTTCAGACGTGACCTACGGGCTACAAACGTTGACTTGTGTCATAACTCATAACTGAGATGTTTTAATTTATTCGTAATGTTTGAATATGAATAGGTGTATTCATTGTTTTAGTTAGAAATTTAAATTTATATATTATCTTGAACCATCCATATTATAGTAAGCGTGTGTGACACATAAAGCTATATAATTGAAATTATAAGGTACTAGCTTTCCGGCCGCGGCTTCGCCCGCGTTTTCAAAGAAAAACCCGCATAGTTCCCGTTCCCGTGGGATTTTCGGGATAAAACCTATCCTATGTGTTAATCTAAGTTGCCCTCTATATGTGTGCTAAATTTCATTGTAATCGGTTCAGTAGTATTTGCGTGAAAGAGTAACAAACATACACATCCATCCTCACAAAATTTATAACATTAGTAGGATAGGATAGTATAGGATAGGATTAAGATTTCGTAGACCAAATTTTTTTCATTATTTTCAATCTATTCACGAGTTTACTACAAATTTACGAAAACTTAACAACTAGGGTGGTCTATCTCTTCTAAATGGAACAATTTAATTCCGAGACTTGAGAGACAATAAAAAAATATGACAAACAAGATGATATCTCACGAGAAAGTAATAAAACGCGGTTTATCACAAAGGACATTGTTGCAGTAGTTCACATTTAAGAAATTAAACAGTAGCATTTAAGACTGGTTCTTTAACCATTTATTTTGACAACGTAAACGAATATACGTTTTGAAAACACAGTATTGCACCGAATGTACTACCGTACCTGTACCTAATTTCAGTTCTTAAAAAGATACCTATACATTTTAAAGAACTTACAAACTTTTTACGCGAATCAAACCCGCATATTCTAACCACAGTAAAAGTAACCAAAGCTAGCTTATACTCCGAGCACTTGCATGATTAAAACATCAGCGGGAAAACAAAAACATAACCGAGGGCGGTCGTGCCTGCGGGTGTAAGGTATATAATAATTATTGTTAGCCTCAAAAACGCCGCCACGCACACATGGATAGTACAAAGCGCGCGCGCACACACGCGCAGAACTTTAATAGGCGCGTGAGTTCGCGCACACATGCGCAGAACATTTATAGGCGCGTGAGTTCAAGCACACATAGAAAACCTTATTCGTAAGTTCACGCACACATGGATAAACCGTATTCGCATGTAAGCACACATGCTGAGCGAACATCATAATTACGAGGGCCACTGGCGTGCGTCGAGTTGTAACGAGCTTAACCAAAATGGCGGATTATTTTATTTATACCAAATTGTTGTTGAAGTTATTGCTTTTAGTTGTAATAACGTCTTCAGGCTGGATATGCATCTGGAAGAAACAAGTCTAGAATAAGACAATCTATCCAGATTAGTTTAGGTCCAGCCGTTTCAGGTTTCTTGTTAGAATGTCAAAATTCTTGAAGACAGAGCCTATAAAAATAGATTTATTAAGATTATTATATTATCGCTTTGTTATTTTTTAATGTTTTTAGGTTTCCGAAACTATTCGATATCTATTTGTCCTTCCGTAAGTATTCAATTCGAATATTTATGGCCAATGGCCAGTACCAAAAATACATTATTCTTTTAATTTCAACTATCATTGTAACAGTTAAAAATATTATTTTTAGTAATATCTGTTTAGATTAATTATGTAAATGTATGTCAACTATACGTGAGTAGATACTTGACATGAATCTTCATTATCTGATACGAATAATTTTATGTAAAAACATTTCCATAATTAAAAAATAAACAGTATTTTAAAAACTATTCTAAATTTAAAATTCAATCGTAATTTGAAATCTATTTATCAAAATATTTAAAAGTTGGTTCATTCTCTGACGCTTCGCTTCGCTTCGGCGAATAAGAAACGAATTCAGATAATAAAGTTTTGAATAGAGATACTCTTTAACTGTTTTATCTATGACGTGATCAAAGCGTAACGAATAATTAAAATAACTTTAGATTAAGTGCATTATATTTTCAATTAACTTGTTAAAGAAAGAATGAGGAATTAAACACAAGTTCGTTATCTTTGAACAAAAAGCTGATGAGAAGATTATTTATTTTAATTTAAGTTTACGATGGTTTATTTATTTTAAATAAATAAATAAATAAATAAATATTTGTGAGAATGTATTATGAACTTAATTATAATGCATGCATGTATTTATTAGTGTTTATTCATTAATTTCGGAATATACATTAGGTGATTTATACATAAATAATAATCATTAATCATATTATTATAATATAACATATTTATGAACTACACGACGTACTCCACAATCTTAATAATATATATAAATCTCGTGTCACAATGTTTGTCCTCAATGGACTCCTAAACCACTTAACCGATTATAATAAAATTCGCACACCATGTGGAGTTCGATCCAACTTGAGAGATAGGATAGTTTAAAACATGTAGATACCACGGGCGAAGCCGGGGCGGACCACTAGTATTTTAGTAAAAACTTACCTCCCGATCCAGCCTGCCAGTTATTCCATTTAAACAAAATATTAAAAAGCATGACATACTTCTTATTCTACAACAATTCTCTTCAGCCATGGTCTAAACTATTCAAAAAAAAAAAAAAGTCAAACAATACGCCTAATGGCGGGAATCCACGTCCCACGTATGGTAATGAAGTTTAATTTACGGTAGAACGGTAGCTTGAAGCATTTAAATATGAGTTAGTCAACGATTAATAGTTTAACTAGTTATTACCCGCTGGTTCGCTTGTACTTTGGGCATCTTCATTTCAAAGTACCTATGAAGATTTTAATAAACCCCAAGTTACTGTACCGTAAGGAAAAATATCCATTTTTTAACAGGTAAGCAGGTTTATTTTTGATATGGTTAATAAAATAGTGGGTCCCCGTTCCAGAAAAAAGTATTTAATCTAAAGTAACTTTGAAAAAAAACTGTGACGTAAAAGAAAGACAGTCAAACAAACACTTTAACATTTATAATAAGAAACTCCAAGAATAATAGAAACTGATTCTATAAAACAGGCACTTAAAATTAATATTATTAGTTGACTTAAGAGAACTAGACTGTCTTAAAGTACATTCCATGAATGATTTAGGAAATACCTCAGCGAGATCATACAAATTTAAATAGCAAAGACTTTGTGTAAATCTAAGTACGATAGAAAAGGAATTTATTATTAACGTTTAAATTTTTTATCCTTTAATGAAAATTGCTATAATATTCTGATGATCACTTAGATGTCTTAATGCAAATCTTATATTACGAAGTAGATAGGTTTTAAAATAATTGTATGCACAAAAAAAAATGTGTGCGTGTACTAGTGTACACACGTAAGTAGTGAAACTTCTTTATGACCTTATTTTTCAAAAATAATTACTATATGCAACTTAACAGAAATACGCCAAATCACGCGTGGTAGGGATAAGAAAAAGATGGCGCGTAACGGAAAAATGTCACGCGTAACGAAAAAATGTTACACTAAATTTTTTTCTAACCCCGATAAAGAAGTTTCACTTCAATAAATGTTGTCATTTAACAAATTAATTGTGTGTTACTATACAAGTAGTTCATTGTTTAATTTGATTTATAGAGTGTTTTTGTAAATTGTAAATTGCTTTTATTCTAGTCAAAGTTTCGACAATCATCAAAACAGGGATTAACCATATATAAGGATAATATTATTAAATTAATCTTTACACTACTAATAATTCAATGTATCTCTTTTAGATATGCTCTAACTGCTTTTGAAGATACAACTTTAACAATAGTAATTGCTATGTATAGAAAAGCCTCAGGCAAGTGAGATACCGGGATAAAACAGAAACTCGAAGGCATCTCAACAGCTGGTGGAATATATTATTTACGGTGAATAAAAATCTGCGAGATAATATGATAATGTTCCGGTAAATTTGATCCAGATAGTATCTATGGATAGTGCTTTAGGATTCAACGGCCATTTTAAGTTTAACAGTGAAAATTAAAATATTGATAGGTATTTCATAGCCTACCTGTACCTTATATTGTTGATCTTATATTGACTTTTGCAAAATAGTTAAAAATGTTTCTCATCAAAATGTTAACCATAAGGAAAATTTGAGTAGATTAAATAGATATTTTACATATTATTTTAGTATCAGACACTCATTCAATATTACACAATTTGTTGTGAAATCGTTATTTACTCTATAACGTGAATATAGCTATATGTTAATGTGATAAATGTATCTCAAACCCAGCAAAGCCAGAGCGAGCTGCTAGTATTCTAAATCTAATAATTAACAAAGCACCGAAACTTAACCCCGGCCAATAAATTTCCCATCTCCAGAGTAAAATAACCCGACTTCTTAGAAATCCGAGATAACAGATAAAATTTCAAATCACACAAATTAAAAATTCCCAAGAGCCGTCCAAATTAAGTCGGTTAAGAAAAATAACATACAAATAGCTAATCAAGATTGTGGGAAGGAATGGTAATTATCAAATAGATTATAATCTACTAACAAACTAGTTTGTAATGGACGACAATGATTATCAATAATTACTTGGTGATGATGAATTGTTGTTTCGTTAAAGTGATCTAAGTGACACTATCGTGGACACGCAAGGTGCATGTAATTAAATAGAGATGGACAATCCAAAATGTGCTTAATGATTTATAGTTTAAGGTTGAAATTTAAGTTACTAAATGCGAAACAGCACTTGCTAATAAAGGTACTTTAGAACGTCTCATCACGTATTTAAGTATATACAGGGTGTCCCAAAACTCAACGTCAAGCCAAAACGGGGCGA
>CAJQZN010008946.1:0-11645 GCA_907164685.1 Colias eurytheme | reverse complement strand
TTCCCTACTGTAGCTCTACCATGAGTTTACGCACACGATACTCGCTAACGATGTAGTAAGCGGTTTGTATTAAATTTCGTACAGCGCCCCTAGTGTGCCGTAGCGGAACTAAAAAGCCTACCATGAGGTGCAATTGTATACTACAGTAGATAACGTATAGTAATACTACACTCGCTGTAGTACCTAACCAATATTTGCACCATGAGATTGTGATTACAGTCTATCACGTCATAGGCTATTTTTTTCCAGCTACCACGTGTTGACACCGCGCATTCCAGCTTTTCAAACAACGCCATCTAGCGTCATATAAATATGGAATGACTAGATTTCCGCCCGCGGCTTCGCCCGCGTTTTCAAAGGAAAACCCGCATAGTTCCCGTTCCCGTGGGATTTCCGGGATAAAAACTATCCTATGTGTTAATCCAAGTTACCCTCTATATGTGTGCTAAATTTCATTGTAATCGGTTCAGTAGTTTTTACGTGAAAGAGTAACAAACATCCATACAAACTAATCTTTTCAAATTATTTCTTTTTTTCTTTTTAGGATTTATAGGATTATGGATACATACCATTTGCTTTCATAGTGGTTGTTGCTTGTGTGGAAGTCGTTATGATTTGTGGCATTTGCATTGACACGTGAATGCAAATAAGAAGAAATACAGTAAATCTAGAATAAAAGACACAAACATAAAAATATTCATAGTTACAAAGGCAAATATTAAACTGCATCTAACAGTATTTGTAAACCGTCTTTTTTACTTGTTTTAATTTTTAACTCAGATATCATGTTTGTTCTTGCCTACAGTTTAAAAAAAAGCACTTCTTTCATATCACAATAATATAATCTCTATATCTTCTTATTGTTATACGTAAAATTCTCGTGTCACAATGTTAGTTACCATAGGTAGGTACTCCTCCAAAACGGCTGGTCCGATTTTCATGAAATTTTGTGTACCTTTTGAGTAGATCTGAGAATCGGCCAAGATCTATTTTTCATAGTGATAAGTTGCGAGAAAAGCTAGTAAGTACATTAAATTCAATTGCTATTTCGCTCGATAAATAATTCTCAAAAACGGCTGGACCGATTTAGGTAGTTTTGAAATGTTTATCGTAGTCTGGATAGGTGATACGAAGTTCATCTGGGTATTCTAGTATCTTTTGAATCATTCTAAAGTGTATTTTTTTTTGTAAAAATCTCTAATAATATACCTATGGCAAAAGAAATAGTAGATAAGTAATCGTAGATATTTTACTGACAATAATCACGACGGTAAGTAGGTATCAATTGAAATTAATTTAAACAAAAATTCATATGAATCATTCTACGAACATATTTTCTTCAATAGATTACAATTATTAGCAATGCGAACAAGTGCGTGATTTAATTTAATAATTGTCTGTTTTAATTTGTATAAGGATCAATGTACTTTAATCCATACTAATATTATAAATGCGAAAGTAACTCTGTCTGTCTGTCTGTTACTCAATCACGCCTAAACTACTGAACCAATTTGCATGAAATTTTGTATGGAGATATTTTGATACCCGAGAAAGGACATAGGCTACCTTTTATTACGAAATATCTAGCACGGGCGAAGCCGGGGCGGACCACTAGTTCTATATAAATAGATATTTACATTAGGTAAATTATATTTAACATAATATATGGAATGCATTGATAACTCATCACACGGTCACAATTTTGTTTCTATAATAAAGCTATATTTAATACTGTTAAAATTTATTATGTTCGATTCTGTGGAATTTATAATGTTCTGTGGTTCATACTGAAATCTCCAGTGTATTAAATATAAGCTTCTTGCACACGCCCTATAAAAATGACAGAGATCGCCCTTCCCGCTCTTTTTTGTCTACGTTAATAAAAAAAAAAAACTAAATGCCACTCACGTTTTGCTTGTGTCCATTATGAATCACAATAATACACTGATTACAATATCGTGCTCGTCATTAATAAATCATCGGATGCAACCGCATATTTTTTTAATGAACTTGCTTGACCTTAAACTGTATTGCTGTCTATAATAATTAAGCTAAGATAGAAAACTATTAGACTACATAATATTACTTTTATCTTCAACCCCAGACTGTTAAACTGTTTACTGTATTGATATCAAAATTCATAACTTTTAGTGTGGATAAGCGAGTGATGAATTTGTTTGAATGCGCTTATCTCAGGAACTATAGGTACTACATCGATTTAAAAATTTCTACTATGTACTACGTGATCCCTGAATGCTAAAGTGAACCACGGGCGAAGCCGGAGCAGACTGCTAGTATATATAATATACTAAAAATTGATGGTTGTCATCTGTTCATAGGCTGCGTTTCCGACGCCGTTATGTCCGACAGCAGCTCGCAAAGTCTAAATATGTATGTATATGTATGTAGCAAGTGCTTAGACTTGCAAGCTGTTTAGCTGCTGTGTCCCCCCTATCACTAAACTATTTAGTAATTATTTAGTTATTAATAATGCAGAGTTTTAAAAATAAAACGAACAAATAAAACAATACCATTTATTAAACACAATGAGAACATTTTTTGCACTTAAAACGATAATATTTTACAAGCAATTCATAATCATACATTCATTAATTGACTAGCTAAATTAAATAATTATTATTCTGTGAATTATTAGACTGATTTTGTGATATTTAAAAACGATCAATAATGAGCGCCATTTATTTTGAATAATAATAAAAATAATATTAAAAATATTATAATTAAAACTGTTAATAATCATATAATACAATAATTATACATTTAAATTCAAAAAATATCGCATTTATGTGTCTATAATAACTTTTAGGGCTGATTTTCCAATCCTTGGTTAAAACTTATTCGTTGAATAACGTAATAAACTACCATTTCAAAAATGTATTCTAATTATGTACTTGTATTTGACAGTTTACAAGTGACATTTTAATATTATCTAGTAATACTTTATTGGACGGATAAGTTTTAACCATGGATTGAAAAATCGGCCCTTACTGCAATAAAATCTATTAAGCATCTTCATCATTACCGCTATCTTCAGAAACTTCACCATTTCCTATAAAAACTTCTTCCGCAGCCATATTTGGCATTCTAGAATTATTATTTATCTGTAGAACTGAAGCCATCGCCATACCAGTCCCGAATCTATACTCTATGGGCTTCATGCTTTCATCGACATCTTTGTCTATAGACGCTCGTTTGGCGGGAAAATTCTTTTTTCGCACCGCTCTATACCGCCTTACGTCATTTAGCAAACCATTATTTTCAATGTCGAGTTCACTATCTGAAGAGGAGGTGAGATCTAAATCTTTTTTATTAAATTTATAATTTATTGCTTCGTTTTTATTGTTATTTATATTGCGTACATTTAAGTTAACAGCGTCCGATTCAACGTCACTTAGCCCATCTGAGAGGCCACTAGAATCTAAGCCGTTCTTATTAATTTCGATTTTCTTGACCCATTTATTCAAAATGAAACTTTTTCTATCTTTTCCTATAGTAATAAGGCGACTTTTTACATTTAACTTTGCGTTCGCTTCATACAACTCATCAGGGATATCCGTCTCATCGATATATTTACACATTTTTAATCTATATTTATTTTTTGGTCTCTTATTTTTCTTTGATTTTAACTTTTTTCGCTGTTTCCTTTCGATTTTGGATAAAAAACCTTTTCGATCAACGAAATCCTGCATGCTTATCTGTCTCGGGAATTCTGGTACGTTTTTCAAATTGGGCATTGTTTTAGCGAGAGCTTGTCTCTCCCTTTCCCTCATTAAGTCTTCCCGCTTCACCAATTTCCTTTTTAATTCGTTTAAAACTATTTTAGTTGTTTCTTTCTCTTTCCTCCCAGGGGCTGTCACAACATCTGCTAACGGTTGAACATTATCATCGTCCTCTGTTTTAACGAAATAAAAAACTTCATCTTTGATTTCCCGTTCGCTTTGATCTATACTTACTACCGATGTATCTTCCACGTGTTCTTCAAATTCTTCCAATTTCGGCTCATCCACTTTGAACTTATTTTGCAATTTCTTCAACCGTATTTGCGAGTTTTGTATCGTGTTGAGGCTATTCGTTATATCATCAATTATTGCGTCAATATCTTTATTCAGTACATTAAGGTCCAATTCTTGTTTATTTAGCGCACAAGAATCTAGAAACATATCTAGGTCATTGCATTTGCTTAGTGCCATTTTTAGTTCTAAACACGAACGAGCAACTCCTGTATGTATGTCTGAATAAAGCCATGTTTCTTTGAGAGCAGCTCCAGGCCTTTTTAGAGCACTGGCACTATCTTTTGTGCCATAGTTTTTGAGCAATCGATACATTCGTTCTAGAGCTTCGAAATTCACTTTGAACTCTACAATGAGATTGTCTATGAGTGTGTGATGTATCCAATATATTCGTTCGTTGTGATTTTTGTACAGTTTTTGTGCTTGTGACGGTATGTGGTGTGCGAGTGCGATGTGTTTTAACAGTGTGGATTGTACGACGAGGAAGGCGTGATGGATTTTCTGGAAAATAAAAAAAGGTTATTAATAAATTTTTATAAAATGTACACGCGGTCCCAACCCGCTTTCATACTAACTATATAATGCTATAGCAGTCAGGGATCGCGTACGTATAAATCGGTAAGAAAATTTATAAAATCGGTTTGGTTTTCTATACTAGCATTGATTTTCTATACATATAAGCTTATTCTTGATTCTATTCCCCGGGGAGTGACCACGCTCGCTGTATTAATTAAAATTTAAGTAAAAAGTCTTTAATTTCTAAATGGCCTATAACTTACCATAAGACTATCAGTCTCACACTCTATCGCTATATCCCCCCTGAGCCAAGGCACATTCCCCAATAGAGCTGACGTGGCTCGCGACATGAGCACGAGCAGTTCCTTCTGCTGCCGGCACAGTACTGCGTGCGTGGACTCTATCGCTGACGTCACTGATACTCTATGGAAAATACACGAAAAATCTATACTTAATATTATAAAGCTGAAGAGTTTGTTTGTTTGAACGCGCTAATCTCAGGAACTACTGGTCCGATTTGAAAAATTCTTTCGGTGTTAGATAGCTCATTTATCGAAGAAGACCAACAGGAGCAGAGCAATGCGGGTAAAACAGCGAGACACAGCTAGTGTCTAATAAAGGTTGAAAGAGGAAAAAACCATTTACAAAAATAAATAAAGAAGAGTAAGTATTTGTTTTTTAAAGTGAAACTTTTATTACATCGTCTCAAACTTTTTGGTCTGTGTAGCGCATGTCGCGTGACGGTCGGCTGCCGAGTAGGTATAAAGCAGTGTTCGAAAAGTTTCACTTTTACCGTGGTTTCATAAAACCACACCACATTTTTATTATTTTACTAGAATATTCAATATATATTAAAGATATGCCGCGAGACTTTACCCGCCAGCTTATGTTTTATTCTGATACACAATATAAACTATATCACTGCTGATTATCAAAATCCGTTCAGTGGTTTTCGCGTGAAAAGGAACAAACATAAATCCATCCAAGCTCACAAACTTAGATTAAAGAGGGACAAGAAACTTAACTATATTTATTTTACTCCTGACATACTTACAGGTTTTTATCGAGTTTAGGAGTCAGAGACTTCAATATCTCAAAATGTAAAATCTTTTGTCAATAAATAATTTTCATTTTTTTTTATTTGATTAAATGTCACTTACAACTGCGCATGCATAGCCGTGTACTCCCTACAGCATGCCGTCGCACGCCTCGCCAGCGCCATGTAGTCGCGCATCAAGCCAAGCAGCTTGCGCAAACTGCCGCGGCAATGCGCGCGGTGTACACCGCGTATTGCTACCGGGATCAATACTAGAGACCCCATACGGACTAGCGTCCATTTGTTTAGGCTGCAAAGGTAATAAAAATATGATACATTTCTAATATAACTACGTCCCGAAATGACCATTGACCATAGACAACAAAAAAACATGTGGGTCATGACATTCATAATTAATGTACAATTTAAGCTGCTCAATGAATATTAGACCTGCCTACTGATATAACCACGCCCGGAAATGCTTGGCTTGACCATAGACAGCAAAAAAAAATGTGTTCCATTCAATTCATGTGTACTCAGTACTTTGACATAATATGTAGGTATTATAATATCAGGTAGCTATAATATCAGTAGCACGCGCATTGCCAGAGTTGACTATACACAAAAAAAGGCAGCAGCAATAAATATTATTGATGAAAGAATTTGAAACAATGAAATTAGTTTTCATAATTTTTAAAACGAAAACTGCCTTAAAATTGATGAAAAATCAATTAAATTGCCAGTCTCTTTACATAATACTTACTTCCTAGGTGGTGCAACCAATAAGCAAGTAGCGATCGCCCCTATGGCACTATTCCTCTCTCCCCCCGTGAACCAGCCAGCACCCCCCGCGTGTTTCCAAGCCACCTCAGGGCAGGGGGCTTCTTGTTCTACCTCAATACTATCCTCACGGAAGAGCAGTCCAGATTCGAGTATTGCAACTATGTTATCATGGCTGTAAATTAACTGTAATAAAAATAATATAACGTATACATTTCAGGACAATTTTCACACACGGCACAATCTAATCCCATAGTAAGCTTTCGCTTGTGTTATGCAAGCCAGATGGCTGATAAACATACGTGTATAATTTTAAATAAATACTTATATAGATAATTTACACCTAGAGTAAAAATCTATATTCATCACACAAATATTTGGGTGAAAAAAAATATTGCCCTAGGTGGGAATCGAACCCACAACCGCTGGCTTGGAAGGCAGAACCATTACCAACCAAGTTAACTGGTCAGTCAAACATTCGAATAGAAATTCTTTTTTTGTTGTTTGAGTACCAACGAAAACCAGAGGCCGTATTATGACCTCTTATTCCCAGTCAGTTTACGCCCCTTTTTAATACCATGTAAGTACTGTTTTCTATTTAAAATTGTAATTTAATCTATACTAATATTATACAGCTGAAGAGTTTGTTTGTTTGTTTGTTTGAACGCGCTAATCTCGGGAACTACTGGTCCGATTTGAAAAATTCTTTCGGTGTTAGATAGCTCATTTATCGAGGAAGGCTATATATATCATCACGCTACGACCAACGGGACGGGAGCCACGGGGGTGAAACCGCGCGGAGCGGCTAGTACCATATAAGTTTGTATGTCCCATTGAATGAACGTTTTCTTTCTTCTAATTGACTGGAAAATTCATATGATCACAATAACCAGCCATGGTTAATTATTTATTACATGAATTTGCCAGTCAGTTCAATTCACGGGCGTAAACTGACTGGGAATAAAAGGTCATAATACGGCTCCAGACTGTAAATTCGTCTGTACAGACTGTAAATAAAATTGGTCTATACTGTTAGATTAATAACTACAAAACTATTGATTATGTATCATTCATAGGCTCAATATGTCAGCTTGATGTTTGTATTTGTATTACCATGTTTTGAGCAAAACCAAACTTAATTTTCTGTCACTGAGAGATATTTCTGTTAAAACCAACAACCAAAAATTGCATGTGCAATGGCAGAAATTTTTTAAATTTCGTAATGAAATATATAAATAACAAGATTATTTACACAATATCTCATATGAGCTAAATGGATAAAAAGGTTTGCTAGTTAAAAATAATAATAATTGAGAGCCTTATGAATCTCTACTAATATTATATATATAGCTGAAGAGTTTGTTTATTTGAACGCGCTAATCTCAGGAACTACTGGTCCAATTTGAAAATTTTTATTTCTCTTATATTTTTATAATGGTAAAAATTTATTTGATGCATATTGATTGTATATTGTAAAATAAAAGAATCAGCATGCTAAAATATCTAAAATATTATACATACCATATTGGGTCTAAATTTTATAGCAATCCATTTTCTTGAGAGGATAGGTGGAGAAAAGTCTTGCTTCATAAACAAGGCCATCTGAAATAAACACCTACAAGTAAAAAAGTGAAGTCCCGTGTCTCCAAGTGAGGTAAGGGGGATGCATTATGCATACATCTGTTTCACTGAACGATTTTCTTTGGGAACATGTAGCCTTCTGTGTCCTGCAAGACTGAGAATTTTTTTTTTCTATATCTTCACCGGGAATTGAACCCAGGACCCTTAATCTATGATCATGCGTCAACCACTGGACCAAGGAGGCGTTCAACTACTAAATAACTAATCATAGAATAGGTACATCATTTGTTTATCATTATATTATAAAATATACTAATTTCCATACTCAATACTAAAAATTTAATGAGTGTTTTTCTCTGTCTTTCTTTCATGCAGATAGTTAGGAGGCTAGAGAGTGAAAAGTATGGCAAAGGCAAATGTAATTTTTAACTTCACTCTTTGTTAATAATTAATTATTATTGATTATTGTAAACATCTCCACATCTCAACTTAAACTATCTTATAATTTTAATTATGTATGACATCACTTACTAAATGATGAATATTGAGTTTTAGTAAGAAGATATAGATATCAGAATTCACTAATTCACAAAATTAATTCACTAATTTATGTTATTTGGAAGGCTTGTTCCCTTTTAAAGTTAAAATACATGTCAGCTGATTTGATTGGGAACAAAAACACAACATAACCATTTCTTTTTCTTTTCAAAGGCGGTTATCGCAACTCAAAAAACGCTGTATCATTATTTTTTATCGAAACTAATTAATATTTACGTTTATTACTTACTTTTCATATTTATATCATTTTATTTGATCAATCGGAAAATCAGTCGGTTCACGGTTGTTTTGACCAGATTTTGACAATTGAAAACAATTGACACTGACATATTGATATTTTATGACATTTGGCTTTGATATTTGACGTCAATTCTTTTAATTACGGGCGCGTTTATAAATGTAACAAAAAATACGAGATCTTCAATTTGTTTGACTATCCCGGAACAAAATGGATTTTCTACGTTAATAAAGCCTTGATTTTGCTGAGATTACAATCCATTTATATTATAAGTATTGCGGCTTAAAATATACTTTCTATCAGAGACATCTAGTGGTGAATAAAAGAATCGAAATTAATAATGACTACATCTTCTCTCTAATAGGTGGCGCTATATTTAATTTCAATATTATACGGTTCATGAAATATAATGTACACTTTAAAGTACTAAGAAAAATATGTACATATACTTAAATTTTAGGATGGTTATTTTAATATCATTGATATAACTGCAAACTTATTTAATATCACAATAATATACAAACTACTAGCGCCATCTACATCAATATCAGATTTATTATATTTTATTACTGTGACATCTAGCGATGACTAGTAATAACTAATTGCACAAGAATTACTGCCAGATTCTAATAGATGGCGTTGTTTTCTATTTCATAATTACTGAATTTACGGAATAAAATGTAAACATTACATTATGGATGGAAAAAATCAGTGCAATATGAAATAAAAAATGCACTTTACATTTTTTATGTTAATTATAATGTTGCTTTAGCGAAAAAGCTTAAGTTATTTAAATAATTAAAGCTAGTGGCGCCATCTACATTATTATCCTGTTTCATTTATTTTATATCAGCGACATCTAGTGGAGACTAGAAGAATCGAAATTTATAATGACTACAGCCTCCTTCTAATAGATGGCGCTGTATTCAATTTCAATATTATACAATTCATGAAATAATTATGATAGGGTGGTCATGGCACCTCTGTAGCCAGTGTCAGTTTTAAAAAGAGCGGCAAAATTAAAGAAAAAGTATATTTCCGAAAAATAAAAAAGGCCTCCCTAGTCCCTTCCACTTCGCTGGCTATCTTCAAAATTTAGAGTTGATAAAGAATAAACATGTTACCACATGATTTTACTAATTACCTACTTTATCGTTATAGACATGTAAACGCTATTTTGGTTCTCAAATAATTTTGTTACATTTGTCGGAATATTTTCACATGCCTAACCTTAAGGATACTGTTCCTTCCTCTACATTGCAAGCAAGACAAGCACTTGTCTTGTTTGTATTATACAGGGTGTAGGTCTTGTTGTGAGTGTGTTCACTTATTTCATAACATGCTCCATAATTTAAAATGATACCTAATTTTTAGTAAACTGTTTTCTTGTTTTTTATACAAGATGTCCCACTATTGGTGTACTAAGCGCGACGGGACTTGTAGTTTTGCATACACTGATCACGTAAAAAATACTTAAACAACACAATTACGTCAAAATTTTTTTGCTAAATTTTTCCTGAAAATTCATGTTTTCTTCTCTAGCTTCGCGAAGCCGGCATAATATACCGCTTCTCTAATGTGAGCATTTTGTCTATGAAAACATAATCTTAAACGATAGCTCACGTGCTGGTGGCAAAGTTGGGCGTGTTCCTCTTTATGGGTGTTAACTATGGTGTTAACACAGAGTTTTAAAATTCATCTATTTGAAAAAAAATGTGTCTGGAATTTTATAAGTATTTTTGACGTACTCAGCGTATGCTAACCTCCTTTAAGCTTAGTATATCAACAGTGGGACACCCTGTATATTATATTGGTGCTGTTGCCTGTTTAGGACCAACTATAGGAGGTGGTAAAGTTAAATAAAACAACATTTTATTATTCTAACATTTATTTGAATCACATACATTCAAAACGTAAAAAGATCCATGAGTTGACCAGCACCGTCTTAAAAAATAAGTACAAAATATAGGTTTATATAAAATAGTGTTACAACTGATGTAGAAATAGGATCGAGAAGAGTATTTTTTGAGCTCATAATTAAACAGTATAGAAATATAATTTTCAATCCCGTATCAGATATTTTTGCGCATCTGTGCGAGTAGTAAGGTGCTGTCCCTACACGATATCATGAGAAATGAGCAGTATCTTATATCTATACTTAGGAATACTTACAAATACTTACAGACTAGTTTCAAATCTGCATTGTGCCCATAAAAATCAAAAAAATTACGCTATCACTATTAAGGAATAATCCCCAAGATGATTTAGAGAACAGTTATTATGAAAAAGTTCAAAGTAACTGTATAGTCATCCATTGCAAAACTAGCTTTCCTCTCGCGGATTCGCACGCGTGACAACCATACATATCTCCATCTAGTTTTGCTTGTCCATTCCTTGGACAATCCCGATTCTTGGTCACATCAAAATCCGTTCTGGGCCGTATACCTCAAGACAGTTTTTCAGACAGTTTACGCATAGAACTCACTGGAAAATTCATTTATTAAACGATAATTGCGTTCATAATATGAACTTGCCAGTCAGTTCTATTCACGGCGTAAACTGTCTGGTAATAAGAGGTAATACGGCCCCAGTTATTTAGATGTGAACACAGAACAGATGTTTTATGCCATCGACTGAGTGGTGGGATGACGGTAAGCGCTACGCCCTTGAACATTTGCAGAGGCCTAAGATCGTTATGCCTCTGCAAATGGATTGCCAACGTTAAAGGGTAAAGAATTGAAGATTAATAAAGGAATGGATCAAAGGAATAAAGAAAAGGATTGAAGAGGAACAAAAGAAACGATTAAAAAAAGGAATTTTAGAAAGGATTGGGTAAGGAAAAGGATGTAGGCTTCCGGCCCCCCCACTCACTCATGAAACACAGTAGCATTGCTGCTACTATTTT